>CABFOV010006627.1:0-33388 GCA_902141375.1 Timema poppense | reverse complement strand
GGTCCACCCATATTGGTCAAAAGCTTGAAAAATTGAATTTTCTTTAGATTTGAGTTCTGGAGTAAGGAAATTCTAGGCTTATTCCGTACCCCATTACCTTATATTATGAAAGTCTTTTACCACGGACTTGTACAGACAAATTTAAAATTTCCCAATTGTTAAGCCCTAGGCTACTCTACAAATAAAATCCCAATTTCAAAAGTCATCAATCATCAAACATTGAAAGGCGATTTTTTCTGTAGTAGATTGTAGAAAGCTTTAATCAAGTAGGCTAGTAGCACCGTTGTCAGTAGGCAAAGACAACGGCCAGTGAGTCTATGCTGAATGTGGTATGGAAACGAATCATAAGGGAACATGAGCTGCCCGATAGCAATATTTAACTCAGCCAGCAATGCTTGAAGCGGCAGCATGTCAGCCAATGTTTTGTTTATGGTTTAGTGTTTTAGTTGTGACTTTCGTGGCTGCTAGACTGTCGTAATTTTATGATTCAAATTATCATGTTGTACAACCAATGCCTTAATTAGGCCTTTATTAAATTTTGAAGGCATATATACAGTGAATTTTACGCAACATTTTGTTTTCTTACCGAAAGCTCTGAATGATCAAATGAGGACATTGAGGTTAGTGTTAATGTTTGACTTCTGAAATACACACTAATTTTTCTAGAAACAATCCATACTAGTTTGAATTGAGCTGATGCATCTTATTTCAGTGTTTATTAAAATAGGCTTTCATGAAAGCAATTTAAATAGGCTTAAAGCAACAATGAAGGAAGAGAAGTAATATGTCTATGTTACATTGTTACAACACTTTTAATTTTCCAGTTGATTAAGTAGACTACTTTAAACAAAAAATAAGTTTTTTCACCCTTTAACATTTTCAAATTCTGGATACATTTTTAAATTCGTTATTTAGTGTTTAATTGCATGAAATTTCGTATAACCATGTTGTATAGAGTGCTGATTTCAAATTTGCCATAAGCTGTTTAATAAAATGTCAGGGGAAGCCCCTTCACCTTCACGTACTTAATTGCAATATGTTTTGAATAGTTTATTGGCGTAGCAATATTAACATTTTAGGGCAATTTCCACGGGGTTATGAAGCAAGACATTGGTAGAGAGTTGTCAAAATACTGTAAAAATATCGACAAATTCCATTTTTTTTTTGCTTTATTTTAAAATTGAAAATGTTTTTAAAAAACATTGCCAAATTGCTAATTTTTTGATAAAGTGATGAGCGAGTTCCACATCTCATGGAGCTAGCTAGTTAAATAATGCTTCCAAGTGTGTTATAATAAAGCAACTGTTTTCAACCTGGGTGTCGAAGCGTTTTTTGGATGGGATCAAAATATAGAAGTTTTAGCTATATAATTAATTTCTCAAAGATTTTAATGACTCTAGGAATATGCCTAGTTCTAATAGAAATGTAATTAGTTAAAGTGTTAAAATGACCTAGTTACTGCTTAGGTTCCTTTTGGCTATTCCATTCTGATAGCTTCTTGCTGACTTTGTTTACTGTGGCAGCCTTGTAATACTGCTAGCATAAAATAAATCATGCCCCAACCCCGGGCTTGTTGATTCTCTTTTACTACATATTAGTCGCATATAATAATTATTATAAGCAATTGTAATAATTAAAACAAGCATTAGTGGACATGTGGGTTTAATATCACGCTCTTTTGGTTTAGTTTGTTAGTGAAGATGAAGTAAGAATTTTAATTCTGGTCAGGGGTAGTTTATCCTAATATCCCTCCAAGCAAATAAGGGTATATTTCCTCTAAATTTTACCTATCCTACTAGTGTAGTTAACTGTAGATAGTCCGGGATAGTAGTAATACATAGTGAACAAACTTAAAAACCAGGATTTGAACGCTTTTAAGTTATCAAAGGGTCGAGATGGCCGCAGAGAGAACATTTGTGCTTATAAACTACAAAATGTTGGAAACTGCTGTAATAAAGTCAGTTAAATTTTTTAATATAAATTACAAGATTTGAACAATATCTGCAAAAAATAACCTGTAATAAATAATAATTCAAGTTATTTCCTTTTGCAGTGAAAAAAACCTTGTAGCTTTAAAAATTAAGTATGAACGAATAAATAAATTAACTAAAAAATAGAGTTGCCTAAAATCTCGGTTAAAGGCTTGATTATCACCCCAATTTTTTATTTTTTAATCTCGGACCTCCTGCCCCTTCCCAACCGTTCTCAAAGTTGCCCTTCTTGTACTCCTACTTTACCTCGTGGGAATTTTTCTATTTTCGAAATGCTTGGAGTTGGGAAATACACTGACTCACCCCTCCCCAAGATATATTTCGTGCAACGACGCCCCTGCTCACCCTGCTCTTTGGCTTTTCCTTAAAAACCCACGGCTCACATCCATAAAACAATGTTGGTGTTAACAAAATTTTATATACTTTTATCTTTGCCTCCTTTGATACGGCTTCATTCTTTGCCAATTCCACAAACATCAAATTACTTTCTTAGATGAATTCACCTATATGTTAATTTCACCATCCATCCCTTCATTTTTACAGAAAGTTCTGCCCAGATACACAAAATAATTCACCTATTCTAACAGTTTTCCACTTATTTATTCCGTACTTACCAAAAACTTAGTTTGGGAGACATTTGTACGAAGAGCCATTACATCAGCCACCACATCCAAACGATTTAATTCTTCCTGAAAAACATTTTCATTCTCAGACATTAATACGGCATCATCTGCATATATCAGCATTATCACTTTCACATTGGCCATTCGTATACCAACCACGTTGACACAACTACCTCTCATACACCTATCCATGAATATATTAAACCACTATGGAGACATACCACAACCTGGTCTAACACCCTGTTCGATGTCAAACAATTCGCTCAAAACTCCATCCACCCTAACGTTTTATTTCATCATATACCGATATAATAATTGCATTTAATAACCATGCATCCACACCATACTCTCTAAGAACATTTCATAATATACTCCCACTCACCCGATCGTACGTTTTCTCCAGATCAAGAAATGTATGATACAATTTCTTCCTTTCTGGCATACAATTCTCGACCACTTGTTGCAATGTAAATATTTGGTCCATGCAACCTCTATCTGGCGTGAGACCACAATACACACCCTAAATCTTGTCCGCAGATTTTTCACACACTTTCTCAATTAATAATCACCCATAAACCCAGTTTTAAATACACAACAAACTAACTGCCCTATAATTATTTTATTCATTATAATTGCCTTTACCTTTGTACAAAGGGAGAGTGACAGCATTATTCCAGTCATTAGGAACATTCGAAATCCCAGCATACACATTGAATAACTCAAACAAATGAAAAGTAGTATCACGCTCCACACCACTTAGGCATTTCACTTGTGATCAGATCAACCGATTTGCCATTGTTTAGACTTTCATAGATTTTAACAACTCAACTTTGTTAATTACTTCACTCATCATAACATTTTATCTGGTACTTTCTCTGCGTTTATAATAATAACGAATAAAACAATGTTGATGATATCATTATAAAACAAAATTTTTTATTGAAAAAATTAAGAGTACAATTAATGTCCGTACCATATTATACAAATGTCATCGGCAAACATAAGTCACATAGAAAAGAAAATCTGTATCAACTTTAAGTCAACAATATCTATATAGATATTTATAAAATTATGAGGCTTAGAGTGTTAAAATAATCATAAAACTATTACCTATTATATTCTGAACAACAGTTTAGGCTATTTGTTTCATTATTACCTATTAATTCGATGTAATTATATTATACAATTTTCAAAATTTAATAAAATAAAAAGTTTTTTCTTGTAACTATAAAATAAAATAGAATTGCCTACAAATAACGACTTTCTTGCATAACTTGCAACTCCTAATCTCAGGGCCTAGTGGTTCCTCAGCGTGTATAACTGCCATTTGGTGGTCCTCTATCAGTAAAATTGTGAGAAACACTGATTTATATTAACACAGCAATCCAGCAAATTCTCCTAGATATCGGAGATAGCACTAAATTTAATGGTTTCTCATCGCATGCCCACATTCTGTATTACTGTATTTGATAACACCAGTGCTGGATTTAAAGGAGGGCTCAGGGCAGCAAATTTTGTAAAAGAAAAAATGTATTGATATTGAAAATGTAACAATAATCATCTCTGGGTTACTTTACAAACAAAACTTTTTTATATAAAAAAAAGTACTTTATATCCCGAGATTGATGTGTAAAATCAGTGGTATAAGCTATTGTGTGTCTGTGTCCCGTCACCTTGCTGCCCTGCCTCCCTATAAGACAATTCCCCCCCCCCCTTTTTTTGGCAAAATGGAACATTAAAACACACGAAGTGAAGCCTCAGGGTACCTTCACCAAGTACAGCGTCTTAAAACTGTTAGTTTTTCTATTTGGTGGCGGGAGAAAGATCTGTGTAGCCCTTATGCGGCCAAAATATAACTCCTCTACTAGGTTACACTCGCTGTGGTGCATAGATAGTGTTCCTAAGTCAACATTATTTTCTATATTACTGTATTACAGGATAATGAGAGCTCTTGTAACCTTGATAGAGACAGTTATGTATTTAATTTTCTAGGGCCAAAACTTTGTAGTGGGTAGAAAAATAGCTATTATTTTGTTATTGGCAGATAATTCACTGCCCCACTAAGGGAAGATTAGCCATTGCTCTACTGGATCAATATATTTCATTTCACTGCCCATAAAAGTTAGTAAGTTCAGATCAGTCACTAGGGCCTATTTAGCCGGGGGAAAAGCAGTAATTTTTCAATATGAGAAAATTAGGCACAGCTCTTAAAGAAGAAGCTAAGTCATTATTTTGCTAGGGGGAAATAAATAATTAACTAGTTAACGAAAGAACAGTCACTAGACTGTTAGTGACACATTAGTAGTTTCTTTGATTGAGAAAGCTTCACAAACAATTATTTTCTATGAGAAAATAAGTACCTTCTTTGCAAGAGGTAGATTAGATACTAATTTTTTAGTAAAAAAGAAAAGTAATTGGTTTTCTAACGGAAAAGTGAATACTCTTCTAGGGAAATATTAGTTACTATTTTAATTGGGTATGGATATAAAATACTTTGTTAGGTGAAGCTTGAATTAAACTTTGATTAGGGAAAAGTAATAAACAATTTGCTTAGTAAATAATAATGTCACCATCCCCTGCTTTACCCTGTGAATGTGGGCCTTAGAATGTCACGATGTGCTATGGGTAAGGAAAAGGGGGAGGTGATGGGGTATATTTGTGTGCGAGCGTGATTATTGTTAAAATTGCGTTTTAAATAGGTTTAATATTACTACTATATCTATTAAAAACCTGATGTTGCTAGAAATATTAAAATGAAAGAACTTAGAGAATAATCGGAAGCTTGTGACAAAACGAGGTGTTGCTAGGAATTCCCCATGGCCTTTCTGACTACTAGGTGGCCTCTACACGGTTCCTAGCCCCGATACCTTGGACTCAAGCACCAGCGCTCAAGATAGGTACTAATGAACCGGCAGCCTTCAGTCCGCGCAGTCCCGAATAGGGCAGATTGACCCCTAGACTTCGGTTTTGATTAGTCAGCCACCACGACTGGTTCCCCTATCTGTTTTATGGGGCCCCCTGACCTGGTTTTTCACCAAGGAATGCTGACAACACCTTTGTGGTCAGCTCTTCTAGATTATTTGTTTATAGAGTAATTAAAACCACATGCAACGCTCATTTTGTCATTCACAACTCATAACATACAATATTACACATACTCCCCTTCCAATTTAGGTAATCCCGTTACAATAATAATAATAATAATAATAAATCAATAAGCTGCTAGGAGAAGCCTAGTCATTACTTATGTATCGTTACTTTCCCTTAACTCTAATATGTAGAGGTGGTAACGATACCTATTACAAAGTAAATGTATAACAAAGTAGAGACTGGAAAATATTTCATAAGAGTAAGAGGAATAAATAGGTTACAATAATAGATTTATTATAAAAACATAGAAATATTATGTAGGATTACAATTGATAAACAAGATTAAATGCAGTACCAGAGAATGTCCGTTAAATTAGTTAGGGAAAACATGAAATTCTTATAATATATCAAGGAAAACATTAAGATTAAACTGACAAATATGATAGGATTTAACAACTCCATTATATAGGAACTTCCCGTAGCACGGGAGAATACGTGTCCAATACGACACGGTAACAGTCAAATGGAAGTTAAGTTGATAGAGAGTATTGGATTCCAAAACAGCCGGGCTAGAGCCAGACTACCACCAGAAGGGTCTAAACAGAAAATATGGTGAATTAATTAATAATCAAAATATAACTAAATCCTATAGTTTTAGAGTTACTAAGCTAAATGTCAGCAAAGCTATCTANACCACCAGAAGGGTCTAAACAGAAAATATGGTGAATTAATTAATAATCAAAATATAACTAAATCCTATAGTTTTAGAGTTACTAAGCTAAATGTCAGCAAAGCTATCTAATCTTGATTTGAAATAAAGAAAGGTTCCATAGACACACTAAATAATAAATGGTAAGAGGACGGTTTGTCAATTACATTAGCAGATGGCTAACAATCAGGTGCCAACACAAAATTGTACTATGGACAGTCCTTTCCCAGTGGGTACTGCCAGAGAACTCAATAGTACATTTATACCACTACCCACTCCCTGGGATATACATCAAATCTAGTACACACTAACTTTAAATACTTGGAAAAATAAGTGCCAACAAGGGGCAAATGAAAATACTATCTGTGTGGGCCACTATACAAAACTATCCGTGTTCCACTCTTTGCGCACCCAAAATAGTAACACAGAAAAAGGGGTGGCAACGAGAATGCTGTGAGATACTGACGTAGCTAGGTCCTCAAATAAAGGCGTTAGACAACCTGCTTGTAGCTATACAAAAATTCGAACAAGTGAGCATGACGTCCACGGCGTCATGGGATATTGTGAAGTCATAAAGACTTAAAACCGAATAATGAACTTATGGAGAAAAGGAACCTTCAAGCAAGGTCCTTATTAGATATAGCCCCTGTATTTAAGCTATGTTATATGAACACAGGGAAAATATATAGTCCGACTATCTGACTAAATAAATTAAGTCAGATTGACATTAAACCAAATTTAGTCATTCTGACTAAACAACAAGTATGAAGGACTTAGAAAAAATTATAGCTGCTTCAACTAACAGAAACACAATTAGTCTCTTTGAATGCTGCAACAAGTCTGAAGGACTTGGAAAACATTTTAGCTTCTTCAAATAACTAAACTAAGTCAGAAGGACACAGAAACAAAACTTAGTCACTCTGACTAAAACAACAAGTCTGAAGGACTCAGAAAACATATTTGCCACTTTTACTGACAGAAAAAAAAATTAGTCTCCTTTACTACTACAACAAGTCTGAAGGACTTGAATATTTGTTGAATACTTGGAACATCAGACAAGATTCCCTCGGTGTCGAGGCGGTGAGACCCACGACCCAAACATTAAGACCACCAGTTTCTTCTTCAGGTGCTGAAGCAGAGGTTCCTCCTTCGGGGATATAATATGATGAACTAAAATAGAATTAATCTAGCGGTCACTCGTTATATACTCTTTTTTCTGACTCTAAATAGGACCAAATATGAGCTAGTAATGAGGTAACGACCAACGACAGTCAGGTCCTTCGTCAACATTTAAAACTGCCACGCCTTCGCTTCCACCATACTTGCAGAATATTTTGACGAAGCATGGTGTTTGTATCCGGGAACATCCACTTAAAGTTATTAGAACACAAATGATATTATTGCAGAATATATCAGTTTTAATTCTCTTATTTGGATTCCTTTATTTCAGTTTAGTATTTTGTGCAGATTACGGTTTGTAGATGTCATTTTACTTGAGTGGCATGCTACACTCTAATATTAAACACGGAAAGAATAAAACACAGAAAAAGAACACATCTACATCAAAATTATATTCTAATCATAGTTCTTAGATTTGTGAAACAAAATTATATCCTTATTGTAGAATCAATGTATATCTAATATCTAATATATAAGTATAAATGGGTTACTTTCAGTAAATTGTTTGATTTTATCCATGGAGATTCACAATAGCAAAACATTAAACTTTTAAAACAAACACTGTTGGATAGTCATGTTGGATTAAATCCATTAAATCCAAATTTAGAGTGATAGCTCAGAAGAGCAGTTAAATGAATAGTAATAGCCACAGTTTTTTTTTTTCATTTGTATCTATTTAACCAGTGATTATATTTTACGTACTAATATAATGCGGAAGGAATTTAAATTGATAATCTTAAGTACGGTATTATTATTATTTTTAGTTTAGCAAGAATAATTTTTTTAAAGAACACCCTATATTAGTCTAAACATTTCCAAAAAATATTACAGCCTTTTGATATTGGTAAATGGTGGCAAGTATGTAGTCGATAAGATGCTTGTTGGGTGGCTTGAAGAACAGAGGGTGGTATAGTGCTTAAATAATAAAACTTAGAGGGTAGTAAAATACTTGCTAGTTGACTCAAAGTATAGAGGGTGATATAGTGCTTAGCAGGTAGAAAGAAGAGCGTTAAAAGATGTTTGGTAAGTGGCTTGAAGAACAGAGGGTGTTATAACCATGGGTGCATTGAAAAAATAATGCTCAAGATGTCATGATTGCCCCAGGGACTAATACTGGTTGAAAATCACTAATTTAATATTTTTTATTTATAGTATTATATCTGCAATCAAAATATATTACAATGTTTGTAAAGTCATCACCTTCACAGATGTAAATGCTTTTACATTTATTAGCAAACCATTATTATAGTTGACAAGTTTTTTAATAACAATAATAATAATTTGATTTCAATGTCCTTTATTATAGTGCTATCTAACAGTCAAGACATCTAATAGGCTAAGGTTGAAGATAATGTAAATAATAATAATATATTAATAATTTTTTCTGGTCCCCATAGAAAACAAAGCAATAACATTATAGTATTATTGTTCATATTTAGCTACAATTCTTTAATAATTGTGCTGGTGCTGATTCTATGGGATACTAGCGCTCTTTGGCCTCAACATTTAATCACTGGAACTAAACATTAGCCTTACCCATTACCAACCTCTCTAATCATTTGGTATCGTCCGAATACGGCACATTCAAACACGTGAATCTTTGTTGTTTAAAAAGTATAATCCAAATAAGGAGTTAAAGTGGATCACCACTTTAAAAAAACATGTTTAAAATCACGCTTGTTAATTTTAAAATATTTCTTGGTATGTTTTTAAAGTACACACTATTTTTAATACATACACACAAAGTCAAATGTTTTAACAACATTTTCTAATTGTATTTGTTAATCAAACTTGAGCAATCCAACAATGATCAGTTTATACATATTTGAATTGATACAATACATATTGTTGAAATATTTGATAATTCTTTGCTACTGGACGATATTTTCTCTAATAAATAATGTCTTAACTGAATAACAGACATATTTAGGCATACTCATTGTTTTATAGCCAAGATGCAGTTCATTATGAAGTAGGCCAATGTTTGTTTTTTTTAATTCTAAACTATGTTGGAATATTCTTAATTTAAGCCTATTGTGCTAGCTATGCCATTTTTCATTGTTATATAATAATGTACCTATAGTATTTTACTTTATTTTTTTATTTTACTTTCCAATTATGTTTTCACATTGGCAGATTACACTGTAGCTATGTACAACATCAAATTTAAGAAAGTATGATTATATGATTGAGTTTTTTAAGTAAATATACCCGATTTTGTCAGAGTTGACTTGATTCTATCTTGAGTATCGAAATCAACAAAAATACCCAAGTCACAAAAATCATTAAACTGGTATTATTTGTAGGGGTTTGACCTAAGCAATTATTATTTTTAAAGTTAACTCATCCTTCGACAATAGTTTTAAAGGGTCCATTACGCCGTAACCGTTCCATTTTAAGTAATTTATTTCTTTAAATATCAAAAAGATTGATACCAGCCATACTTGATTCCAAACGTTAAAACACGTTGAATCAATTTGGACAAATTTTCTTTATATTAAATAAGAAAAAGTTCCACTTACCTAAGCGATGGATATCTTTCGGCTGTTCTAAAACCATTTGGACACATTACACTAATCCCGGATATCATTTTTATCATCTTTACAAAGAGGTAAAAACTGTCTATGATGACCACAATTTACATTACGTCGTAGTAAATTTAACTTCAAACCATTAAACATAACATACATAACATTAAACATATGAGTGATCAATTAAGATCACGAGTTATCAGATAATGCAGCCATCTTCAAGTCGGGAGGGCTTTATGCTGCCCATGGAACAATGACATTTCCACAATTGGTCTTCCACTCTCCCACCGCATAAACGCAGGTACATTTCCTCTAAATTCAACCTTTCTAATCCCTAACTCATTAGTATAATATATATGTATTACCTGAATAGGTAGTGAGACACAGTGCCAAAAAAATAGCAGTAATTAACTATTATTATTATTATTAGCATCGCATCTTACTACCCGTTCGGGTTATACGCACTTACGCTACTGTGTAATGGTAGGGTGATTTGTGAGATGAAATGGAGGACCTACAGTTTAACGTGGGATCCGAACCACGGCGGAGGCCTGGCATTCCCCACATTCACAAGTCATGATTAATACACGTCTTGACAGAGGTGAAGGAAGGATTTGGCAATCAGATAAATCTGTGCCGGGACCAAGAATTGAACCCCGAACCCCAGCAGAGAAATCTGACACCTTACCTCTATACCACCAGTTCACCTGTGATTAATAAATAGAATAGTTTTGTCACTGTAATATTGGCGCGTAATACTCTCCTGATTTAGGTGGCTGCAATATCTGATAGTCCATGATCTTAATTTGATCACTCATATGTAGCTGACAATTTCTGCATGTCCATCACAGACTCTGTTCTTGAAATATGAGTGAAGTATGATCCTAAGTAAAAGACAACTCCTGGATACCTCAATGGTTAGAGCATTGACGTACTAAGCCAAAGGTCTCTAGTTCAATTCTCGTGTCTAGATTTCATTTTTCAATTTAAGGAATATGATATTTAGATGCGACTATAACCTTAACCAACAAACATAATAGCTCGACTATTTAATTCATCACTTACACAATTGTTTCAGGTAGTCAAAATTTATAAAAATTTTGGCACAGTTTGTACATGTAGACCTAGTCTACAGATGCTTTGGAAATATAATAGGTTATTGGTTTAGATATAAATGCTATTATATTTTTAAGTACAGTTATAGGTTATAGCCTAAACCGATAAATACGGTTATAGCTACATCTGAATATTATATTATTTGCATTGAAAAATGACACCTGTACACCTGAGTTTGATTCTCTTTAGGCCCTACCAGGTGTAATTCTTTAATTTCAATAATGTTTAGGTTGAGTTTCAAAGGGTTTTATTGAATTGGAGAAGTATTTAAATTGAATTTAAGGATATAGGATAGACATTATAACACCTTAGACACCTTTTCTTTTTTATAGCACTGTATTTATAGATTTCATTGTTATTATTACACGCTATATTAGACAGAAAATCAAATAAGTTTTACAATCTAGTAAAATAAGACTCTTAAATCACAAGGGAAAAGTAGAAACATAATATCGACTACCATTTTGTTGACTTATTTTCTTTACCCTAAGATGTTGACTTGTGTTAGTTCTTTATTTATGACCTCATTTTTTATATCAATTAAACTGTCTCTTTGGTAAATATTTTTGGAAACTTTAAATATATTTATGGTTTAGCTATTTTGGGTAAGAACCATAGAAATAACTATAAATTAGGCTATCGAAGATTTGAAAGCTACTTTTGTACCTACCCTTATTATTAGACCTATGTTAAATATTAATTTGTGTTTTGATATTAATTACTTATGCCATTTCACCTTTACATTTGAGTGTGACAGTTTAAATCATTTCAGTTGTAAAGGAAAGTTGCGTAAGTTTTCTTAGTGTCGCGCATTAGTTGATGTTCAAGATTATTTTCCAAACAGGGCAAAAGGTGAAATGGGGTCTTTGTAGATGACTTATTGCGTGTTTGCTAAAAACATTAGTTTCTCTTCTTTGGATACAGTTTAAAGTACTGGTTGGCAAGATGAGATACTATTGCATGGGACTTTGATATAAAGCATTCACCAGTTTAATCAGTGATTATAATATTGTGGTTTTTTAACACCGTGACTTACTACCCATTTGGGTAATATTATGTTGTTATTAATAACCTATTATGTTTAAATAATAATTACACTAATATTTTTAGGATTAGGAAGGTTTTATTTAGATCAAGTGCACCCAAATTTGTGTGGAGGTAGTGTGGAAAACCACCCTTGTTTTACCCAGTCAGGATCCAACCCTGAACTCATCTTCGGCAATTTAGTCTATTGCGAGGATAGCGCCTTAGACTATTTGACCATTGAATCAGATTGTAGTTTTGGTGTTGCCAAGTTTGAGTTGTCAATTATATGATATACTTAAGGCTCGGCTGTGTAATTTTACCAATCATTTAACGACCTTTGTTTGTATATGTTACAACATGCCACCACGTATCCTGCGACTTAGATAAGTCTCTTTATAATTAATGCACCAAGTAAAATATATGATATAATAGGAATCCATTGATATATTTATGCCAATGTGGATTGATTTGTATGGAATGATATAACTTTATTTTAAATCAATCTTATTAAACTTATACAATGTTTTATACAACAATAGCATTTAATTACATATAAAAACTTTTTATCAACTAGTCCAAAGCTCGGTTAAATATTGTTTTATTCTACGAAAAATCTAATTTCTGCCACAAGAAACTATTTTATATTAACATTCAGCAGGAGTTTATTTCTAAAAAACATTTTAGTTAGCAAGTCTGTCACAGTAGGACTACTTACAAGCACTAGTTGTTATTACCATTTTGTGGACTTCTCTTTGATGAGGGGAAGGTAAGGGAAATATCCACAACCAAGATACAGACGAGGAACAAGAGAAAAATTACAAAGCATCTTTTCCATTACCACCTAACAACCATCAGCGATTCGGTGAAGATCAGTGGTAAACACATCTATACTCTCCTCTGTCTGCTGGCATCGGTGGGTGAACAGGTGGTACTGGATTGTCTCGTTTGGTCAAGGCACGGACCCTGTGGTCAGCCAATCAATCAGTTCTACAAATGGAATCTCACTCAAATCACGTGCCCCAAATTCATCACTGAGAATTTTCAACTATGCACCAAGTAAAATATATGATATAATAGGAATCCATTGATATATTTATGCCAATGTGGATTGATTTGTATGGAATGATATAACTTTATTTTAAATCAATCTTATTAAACTTATACAATGTTTTATACAACAATAGCATTTAATTACATATAAAAACTTTTTATCAACTAGTCCAAAGCTCGGTTAAATATTGTTTTATTCTACGAAAAATCTAATTTCTGCCACAAGAAACTATTTTATATTAACATTCAGCAGGAGTTTATTTCTAAAAAACATTTTAGTTAGCAAGTCTGTCACAGTAGGACTACTTACAAGCACTAGTTGTTATTACCATTTTGTGGACTTCTCTTTGATGAGGGGAAGGTAAGGGAAATATCCACAACCAAGATACAGACGAGGAACAAGAGAAAAATTACAAAGCATCTTTTCCATTACCACCTAACAACCATCAGCGATTCGGTGAAGATCAGTGGTAAACACATCTATACTCTCCTCTGTCTGCTGGCATCGGTGGGTGAACAGGTGGTACTGGATTGTCTCGTTTGGTCAAGGCACGGACCCTGTGGTCAGCCAATCAATCAGTTCTACAAATGGAATCTCACTCAAATCACGTGCCCCAAATTCATCACTGAGAATTTTCAACCTACCTAACCCACAACTACACAAAAAATGGTCTCTCTACTGCTTATCAACAACAATGCTCTTCGGCAAAAAAAAATAATATTTGTGTAAAGTATAGCGGCCATGTTGCGGTCTCACTCACGTTGAATTCTTGTCGTTCAGACATAATGGCCAATAATTAATAATGTTCCAACAAATTAATTATTAAGTTATACACGCACTCGGCTTAACTTAATATTATAAGCGTCCGTTTCCACTATCTCGTAGCTTGAAGCACTCCCTGAGGTGGTGGGGATTGTTGCTTTTGCTGACGACTTGCTGATAGTGGTGAAGGCAAATTCGAGGAGGAACCTGGAAGAAAAAGTAATAAGTTCCTGAGCGGCTTGGATAAATGGTGTAGGAAAGTAAGACTCACTATGGCGCCGGCCAAGACAACTTACATGCTACTCAGGGGAATGCTTAAGAGAGATCCTATAATTAAGATAGCAGATCCAACAATTAGAAGGAGCAATATGGTTAGATACCTGTGGATGACAATTGACGAGAAGCGAAGCTTCCTAGCTCACATGGACAACGTATGCGGGAGAGCCTTGCGGGCTATGAATGAGATAGTCAGTGTAAGGCAGTGTAAGTTCCATCTGCCCTTAAAACTGATTAAACTATACAATCAGGCGTTGCTTGTGTTCATAGTGGGGTACGGAGCAGGAGTGTGGCCACAACAACTGAGAGGGGACAGAGCTAAAAGGAAACTCGGAGGCCTTCAGAGTAAAATTCTCATGAGACTTTCTGGGGCCTACAAAACTGTGCCAACAAACGCGCTGTGTGTCACCCTAGGTGTCTGGCCCCGAGACTTAGAGGTACGAAAGAGGGCCGCAGGATATTGGCTTGGAAAAGGAAAGTTATACAAAGTAATAAAATTAACAACTAACGGTGTAAGTACCAAGGATGATATAAGAGAAACCCTCCTGCGGAAGTAGCAAGCAGACTGGGAAGAGAGTACTACAGGTAGAAGGATATTCCAGTTATTTCCGGACGTACAAGAAAGACCGAGAATGAAGCATCTTCAACCTAACCCAGGGACTTGTCCACTATATCACAGGACATGGCTCATATAGAGCGTCCCTAGGACGAACTTGAGTGAAACCAGTCTTTGCTGTTGCGGAGAAGAAGCGATATCGACTGGCCACTGTAGGAAGTGACCAGAGAAGAAAAAGAAAATGGGACTTTCTATAATGAAAAAAATAAAAGATATAAACTGATTGTGTAACCAAATACACTAGGTATAAGTTAGGTTAAGTTAGATTTAAGTCCAAAGGTGTATCAAAAGGGAAAAAAATATATAGTCAAATAACTTCACTAGGAAAAGAGGGACAAGTATAGTTATAAGTTATCTTAAATTAAATAATGATATTGATATATATAATAGACAGAGCTGATAACAGGCACAGGTCAAGGTAAATTGGTAATTATCAATAACAGGACAAGTAGTTATAGTAGTAGTATAATTATGTCTATATTCCAGAAAACATATGTGTAAAAATTTTAAATCAACTATATATAAGGCATATTGTAATATGAACAGAGCAGAAAAAGTCCTGATTTTTTGTAAATAAGATGTCAGGGCAAATGTATAAGGAAATTGAGGAAAAAAAGTCATTACGCCTATTTACTTACATATGTAAAGCAATATTTTCATTCACATGACAAAACATGAACATTTAAGTATATATTTATCTAAACTCAGAACAATTTAACCCATACATTTGAAAACTTATTTACATCAGTATGAAAGTGAGCCACACTTATGTTTTTCGATGCAGCTCATACGTAAACCGGCGTTGCACTTAACACATCGAGTACGTGACCATCCCTTTGTAAATGTACTAAACTCCCAGTTCCAATAACTATTCACGGTTGATTTTTGTTGCCAACCTTATATAAAATGATAGAAGGAAATCTTCTCTTTCCAGTGATATATAGCAATAGTACACTATCTTTCAGATAAAGTGAGAACTAGCTCAAATCTGGAGAGCCGACCTCATCAGCTTTGGCACTTTTAACGATAGTAGGCGGAGCCGATTAGATCGGCTTGTGGCACTAAATGTGTTAATACTCAAAATCTTTCATGTATAAGAGAGATATTGTGGCTTTTATATTCTTACCATGTTTCATCTGTTCAATTTTCTTTCTTATGCTTGCTAAACCAAGCCTATCCGTATGCTTATTATTATATTATTACTTTCTTTCCTAGGTTTATTTGTAGAATCCATTTTTCATAGAAAGGGCTTTTTATCTGTCTGATAGAAAACTCTATCTACTTTCTTATATTCATGTGTCGGTTTATGTTGTCTACAGCTGTCACTTTTGATATTTAGTATCAATACGTATAAAATTACTCTAATAATATAGTAAAATGTTATTAATTTCACCACTGTAGAACCCCAATGAATAGTATGACGTGGTGCAAAATAAATAAACAATTTTACTGAAAAAATATTTTTTGTATTTTTTAGAGACTTTTGCTAATAAAATTTAACCTCACAATTAGAGGATTCTTATGCTTAAAATCTTCTCCAAGGAAACCTAATGATATTCTGCTACCCTTCAGGATAAATGAAGGCAAAGCGAGAAACCCTTTAGGACAACAAAACACCTTCCTAAACCCAACCTGTATTTAGACCATCTCCTCGTAACTGTCCTAGCATTATTGTAACACCCTAGATAATGTGACCCCCAATGTTGATCCTAGCTCACTCGATCTCAGTTTAATATGACTAAAATAAAGTTAGTAGAGTTATCCAAATAAATTGTGTTTATGTTGCTTGGTTAACATTTAAAGATTAGAGTTATGTGGTACACTGAGTAAGTAATGCATTATATTAAAAACATGTACACTCCGTTGATGTTGAAAGGTAGCAACTTATAATTCACCGAGCCCGCGAGGTATGATATACCTCCACACATGACTGCAGAATAGTTTGCCTAGCTACGCCCAACACCAAGTTAGAGAAGGCCTTAAGTCCTTAAATTATTTCTTGACTGTTGGGAAGGAGGGATGGGGGAGGGGTTATGTCTTTTAGCGATGCCCGAATGGTTTGATTTAATAAATTAATTTTACTTTATTGTTCTGATAATGATAAAATCAATAACTAATATTTACATACTAAGTTAATTAATTATGTTTGCTCTCATTAACATACGGGCTGGTATTTTTTTTAGCTATTAAAAGTTTAACCACGTCAAACGTTATTTGGGCACTGTTGCCCACATTGATTGGTTTTACATGGTAACATAAAGCAAATCTCCCCTTTTCCAGAATCTTCATTACTGTCTATAGCCAATTATAAATTTATTAATGATTAATTATTATATTCCACACATGTAACGTAACTAACAAATTAACTCTAAAAGATTTTTACTTTATTTGTAAGAAGATGAGTTTTAAAAAAACTTCTGTAATTTAAGGGTCCCAATCCTAATTTAAAATATTTTATATTATTTCCGGGAGGATAAAAAATAAATATTGATAAAAGCTCATCCATTGGACATATTTTAGTTATAAAGGTTAACTTATTTGTTTCTTCAAAGTTATTATGACTGTGTATAACTTTGTGGGAGCATAGTTCAATTCCATACTTTATTTAATGTTACCATAGCAGCTTTAATATAACTATAAGTAAAACGCTTTAATAATTAATACTTTGATTAAGTAAAGGTGTGGTTTATTAAGATTTGCGTTGATTATTATCATTTTATAATAAATTTAAAGTATAATGTTAACTGTGATTATTTTTGTCAAATCTTTTTTTTACTAAATCAATTCTGGAAATTCAAATAATAAAACTGGCCATGTCGTAGGCAAGTAATAATACAATATCAGAGTGAGGAGGTTTAAATGATAATTGAAAGGATAAATATTGTTTTGTTTTACGAGCTTAAAACCACTTTACATAATATATCTGCTTTTTTAAGGTTTGGAATATAAATATATTGTAGCTCTGTACCATATTTAAGAATATCTGTCTATAGCCAAGGATACCTGGAATTTCACAACGTATTGCGATGCATTTATTTCTATTCATCAGGATGTCTCCTAAGAGAGGATTTCACATACATACAGTCAGGGTTTGATTTTCTTTTAAAGATACGGCCGGATTTATTTATCACTGGAACCATTTAATCAATTGCGGTGTGGTTGTTACTTTTGTACTGGATCAATATCCAGGCAGGCTTTAGCATTATTTGTGTATAATCATGTGTTTCGGTTTCGGTGGGAGTCCCGGTGAAGGGTCAGCCGAATGTTTGTATACATTTATGGAACAACACAATTACTGTGGGGTAGTTTTTATTATTCGTTAGTGTATTTATCCAGGCATTTTTTTAGTATAGTAATTATAATTGGGTGTATTGGTGTAAGTCCCGGTGAAGTGCCAGCCGGATATTTGTATATATCTATGGAACCACTTAACCGATTTAAATGTAGTTTTTTTTTGTAGAATATTTATTCAAGCAAGTTTTAGCATGATTTAATCATGTTTTGTGTTGTGAGTCTCGGTGAAGGACCAGCCGGATATTTGTCAACAACTGATTCCGTAGTTAATTCTATTCTATAGTATATCAACCGGGAAAATTGTAGTATGATATACCTAGTTTTTGGGGTTCGAATTCCTGTTAAAGTTTCGGATGGATGTTGTGTATATTTTGTCTAGGATATTTATAACCACATAAGCGATTGCAGTGTAATTTTTTTTAAACTAGGCTTACATAGTTTTTATATACAAGGAAGGTTTTAAGATTAGTTTAATCAAGTGTTTTGTTGCGAGTCCTTGGAAATACTGACAGACCTAGCTATAATGGAGTTTGTGGATCAGCCGGAAGGTGAAATTCCGTTCTTCCGTGAAGGGGGTAATAAAATCTAGAGTGAACTATAGGAGAATATTTATAAGTAACATAATCTTACCTATTTAAACCATATTTACTATAATTACTGGGGGATGATGAAAAATAAAATACAAATTATAAGGTGATGTACCCCACATTTGCTTGGAGGGAAGTTGGGAAATAATTTAGGAAAACTTGTCTCGATATTCCCGGCCAGGACTAGAACCCTGTTTCATCCATCACTGAAAATGGACTATATAAGAATTTTTTTTGTCCGCATGAACACCGAAGCAGAATAATATACATTATTTACCGCATTTCCTAAAAAAGTTAATTTTACTTTGTAATTTTGTTTAATTTAAGATATTAAATATTTTATTTTGTATTTCGAGCAGATATCACAGTGGTCTATAATCTATTATTAACTTGGTGCTTTCTCTTTTAAGTTCAACCAATAATGTTTTTACCAAACTGAGATTATCAACAACTCTCAGACCCTCCCCGGTGGCATAATTATCTAACGCGCTAGTTTACTGTTTATCTCGATTGGCAAGGATGTGGAGATCCAGTTTCTAATATCGCTCGGGTGAACTCTGGTAGTTTTTCCTAAGTGGTTTTAGACTCTACCTCCAAGCAAATGTGGGCTCCCTTCCTCTAACTTCAACCTTTCCAATTCCTAGCCCATTAGAGTAGTTAGTACTTTGGCGTATTACCAAAACGGATAGTAAGACGCGGTGCTAAAAAAACCAAACAAATACCTACCCTCAAAAATTGCTTTAAACACTGTCCTTGTTCTATTGATTTAAGATGACTATATGAAGGTTACCTAGGAAACAGTGAAGTTTTCCTGGCACTCAAACATATTAATAAATAGTTCTGTGTGTGCTCTGGCCGCGTATAGAGTAAATAAGTTAAATGGCGCTTGTCTAAAAGGAGGGTTGAAACACATTATTCACTTCAAGTCGTGCACTAGCAAAATAATGACAGTTTATAATGCAGTTAACATTCATACATCTTCTTAACATTTATAATTTGCAGTAAGCCAACAGTTATTACTCCTTCCAAGTTAATTTCAAGAACAAATAAATGATGTATTTTGTAGGCTGCATTACTACTTGTATGTTAAAATCTCATACTCCTCAAATAATTATTGGTTACCTTATTATTATTATTATTATTGCTTTCTAAACCAACAATACTACAATAGCATGTTTTTATACTGATTTAGGGACAATAGGTTCGATTCCTGACACCGTGGAACTTTTATTTTTAGTGAAACATTTGTTTTTTCTTATAACCTGATAAGCTAATGAACGGGGATGTTGAGTCGTTTCAAGTTTTTAAGATAGTAACAAAGTAGTGTGCTGATTTTATCACTCGGTTCAGAAAATGCACGTCAGATACCTCAAATAAATTTATAAAATTAAACCTTAGGATGCTACGTGCCTCTCTAAGTGAGATCAGTTACAACTTATTGAACAAAATAAGAAAACCTAATGTGTACTAACTTATATTAAATATAATTAGCTTTAACTAGGAACCAAAATAATTAGAAAACAAACTTTCAGCAATATATCTATGACTTAATAATCTGCGTTGTTTGGCTAGTTTTCATTCTTTGCACGTCTTTAATGTATGCATTAATAAGGAACAAGTGCGCACTTGATCCTTAATAATGCATACATTAGCTAGCTTGTAATATAATCTTTGAGACATTTCTTTACTCAATATTGTTCTATGATTTAAAAAAAAACAAGCCAATTAAGAAGTAAATAATATACTTACCTTATGTGTAAATAGTATATGTATTTATACTTTATTACTAGGGAATAAAAGAGGGATTAAAAACAAGTGATATAGACTTCCTTTTGTGAAGAAAAAAAAAAGTATATTTATTACAAGCTAATAAGATAATAAACAAAAGCACAGGTTTTCAGCTTGTCAATCGAAACTACTTCTTCAAAACAGGTTTTGAGATTTCAACTTTTTCTGTTCTAATTCACTCTTAACTGACAAGATATAAATGTGTGCATTTGCTTATTTTTTGTTAAATAATGAAAAAGTACAAATTTATTTTACAGGAGGTAATTTTTTCTACATTGTTTGCATTTATCACAAAATATTTATTTTTTAAGAAAATTTATAAAACAGATTTCCTAATATGGTGCATGTTTATCATTGACATTTGTGGCGAGAAAAAATCAAATTACTTTGCATTCTGTGAAATTTACAAATATGTCTTATAATGAATACCACAAATTTAAGGTGGTTTGTATATTTTAGTTTTAAAAAGTGTTTTGAATTGTTTTAATTTCACAATGGCATTACCTAATTTTTATAACATGCTATTAATGTTTTAAAAGAAAAATAAATTTCAAATAAACATACCGGCTTAAAATATATTAAAAGCTCATTAAAATTTAACTAAATAAGAATCAAAGTTCTACATACAAATAGAGAAACCCAGATATAGTTAAATATTTAGAACTAGTTTACATAAGTATAAAAAAAATATATATCTGCGAAGCTTCAATAATATCAATATCGATTCGAATTTTATATTATTCGATTCGATAACTCGAATCATACCATACTAAAAAATCTATAGGGTTTTATGCCAATAAAACTCCCATAGTGTTCTAAAATATGTTAATATATATTTAATAACAATTTTTGTTAAAGAAAATGCTTATTATATTATTTTTATTACCATTTCGACCAGAAAATAAGCTAATTTTTATATATATATATATATATATATATATTAAAGCCTTTATAAAATAAACCCTTCATATATTCTACAATACATTAAAAAAATGTTACTTTTGAGCACTGAAGTTGTAAAATGAAGTTTTTTTTAATCACCACAACATATGGTGGGTGTTCTCTACTCTTAACTTTGACAAGGTGAACCATTGTTGTATGAACATAGTGAATTTGGATTTTAACATAACTTAAAGGGACTAGGGTCCAAAACTAAGATTGTTTTTTTTTTACAAAGCAAACTCTTGATTTAAAATCATAATTTTACCATATTTAACTAGGATATGATTCAATTTGATAACTATTCAAAATTCGCAAATTATTATTTAACAAAACGTTAAGTATATAAAAAAATGACCTCTTCCACAAAAAGGAACTGAATAAATATCTTAGAATATTAAAATTTTATTACAAATTTAACAAACAAAATGTCAATATTGCCATAAAAGTTATTTAGTAATAAAAACTTTTTTCATTTAAATTCGACAACTATTAAACCCCCTCCCCATTAAACTGAATGAGAAAAACCTCACGATCAAATTGTCTCTTCAATAGATTTACAATAACCAAAAAGTCTATGTGCATCTACATAATATAATAATTACTCAAATTGTATATTTAAGATCATTCAGAAAGCTGAAATAATACATTTGAAATATGTGGAAATGGTCGAAATAATTTTTAATAAATTTAATGATCTTGATATTCCTCATTTAGTGTGGATGTTGTTTCTTTGAATTATAGCTAGTCTGGACAGTACCAAAAGTAAATGTGAAAATAGTTTTGATACTTGAGGATAAAAGGTGATATAGTACCATAATGGAACACAATACAAAAGGAAAGAGTTAAGAGATATTTCATGTCTTATATTGCAAAGTCCATAAAGGTAATTTAGAAATTCTCAGCAAACAGTTAATAAGAAAAATTCGCATTGACATCCCCATTATATAACATTAGGACATTAAGTGAAAGAAAGGCACATTAAAAGAACAAGGCAATTCTCACATTCTCCTTATTGAAGAAAGCTAAACTTATCCTATTGTTAAGGATATTTAATTTAATTTTATGATTTTGTTTGAAGATATTTGTTATAAAATGGGATGAGTCTACTGGAGAGTGGAGGTGGTTAAATAATTATGAGTTACCCTGCACCCATTACAGGACACTGTTAGGATAATAAAGTGTCATAGATTACAATGAGCGGGACATGCTGGGCAAATAAGAGATTCTAAAACCATTTTCAGAGTACTGAATGGCAAAACCAATGGGGAAGAGACTAGTGGGAAGACATTATAATTGACCAGAAAGAGATAGGGTGGCCTGTATAGAACTAGCTCACAATGGGGATAGAGTGTAATGAGGTGGACTGGATAGAACTAGATCAAGATAGGGATAGCGTGTAATGAGATGGACTGGACAGAACTACCTCGAGATAGGGCTAGAATGTAATGATGTGGACTGGATAGAACTAGCTCAAGATAGGAATAAGGTGTAATGGGTAAAACTAGCTCAAGATCAATATAGGTGGTGTACTTTAGTGAGTGCGTCAATGAACTTTAAACTTCCTAGCGCCAGAGTAAGTCAGTTAATATTTTACTATTAAAAGTTTAATAATGAATGAAATATTTTAAACTGAATTTTTTTTTAATATTATAATTTGGATCCTCCCATTTTTTCCCTCCATTCAAATAAATATATTTCCATGATGAGCACCCTTTGTGTTAAAATCTCAAAAACTTCCACTACAAGAGACTAATTTTCAATATTTAATAGTGATAAGAAATTGCAAGTAAATCTGGATTCAAATGCTCTCTAAATAAAGAATACAGCTTTATTTAAAGATATGAGCACGGTTAGTTTGTGATTAACCTGTACACGATTAAGAAAATGTGTTTTTATAATTAGCAATTATTACTTAAACATTGTTTTATCAAACGTAATAAAAAATACTATTCAATATTTTCCAAGAAATGTTTATTTATTACAGATCAAATGAGTATGGTTGAAAGTATTACTTGTATGTGAATTAACAAATTTGAATTATCATTTATGTATCATAATGAACATAAATTTAACAATTCCATAACCTTAATGGGTTTTATCCCTTGACACCTTTAGTAAAAATAAAATATAAATTCTGGCACAAACGTTGCATTTAGATGCAAGATTTCCAATAACTAAAATATTTAAAAGTAGGGCTTGGCCGATGCCGATCCGATTTATCGGCCGATATTGGCACAATAGGGCAAAGATAGTCTGTTTTTAATCATGCAGACATTTTACGACCATAATTCAAAATCTAGATATATTTTAAATTCTATTATTATTATTAGCATCGCGTCTTACTACCCGTTCGGATTATACGCACTTACGCTAATGTGTAATGGTAGGGTGATTGTGAGATGAAATGAAGGACCCACAGTTTAACGTGGAATCCGAACCACGGTGGAGGCCTGGCATTCCCCACATTCACAAGATGTCTTGTCAGAGGTGAAGGAAGGGTTTGGTAATCAGATAAATCTGTGCCGGGACTGAGGATTGAACCCTGGCCGCCAGCACAGAAGTCTGACACCTTACCCCTAGACCGCCAGGTCACCCTTTTTAAATTCTAAAGCCATGAAAAATAATTCATAGTTCGAACAAAAATATTTAAATACAGTCTCTTGCATGTTAACACAAATTCTTTAACTTTGCTTTAGTTTTTTTTAATTTATAATAAACAGCAAAACCAACATTCTGATTTCAAGTAACAATGTTAAACACTATCAAAAACAATATTAGGTGGACCAGTATGATTTTATTTGCTGTGGATTTATAAAAAATAAATATCATGGCTATAGGTATAAGTAGTTCTAAATGAATAAAAGTTGTATACCAAATTAATATGAAATATTACCTACATCTTTCAGTTCGAGCCAAGGCCCCCACATAGCATTTTGGTTTCTATTTCAATAATTTTCGTTTTGGATTTGAGCTATTTATATACACCTTATTTTTCCCGTTGGCTGAATTAACAACACTATATTTTATTTACTTAACCATAACTTATTCACCCTACAAAAACAATGAATATGTCCAAGATAACGTTTCATTTTTGGGTTATTGCGTACTCTAGAGCTAGTTGCACAGAACCACATTCAGTAATCATATGACTTTCTTTTCTTCATGGTGCGTGACATTGGCTACATGCCAATTGAGCGCCCCAAGATTCTCTCAATCAATCGCTCAATGAACACGCCCAGAGATCAGTTCTTAGAGTGTACTCAAGTGTAATGTTGAAATATCAATTTACCACTGTTGTAAATAGTTATTTTATATATGTCTAACAAACTTTAACGTTTAAAACTTTATTCAACAAACCTACTACTATCATGATAAGTATAAAAGTGGCAAAATCAGATAATTTTTAATTTTAGTATTGTTACTGTGCACACTTGTATACCGGCAATATTTGCAATTTCTGTTAAAGGGCTTATCAACCCAGCCATATTTAAAAGTAAACTCCACAACACACTAATATAATTGGCCAAAATAAAAACCCCAATTTGTTAAATTTAAATAAATTTTTTTTCAAATAATGTAATGAAATAATAAACAAATGTATTAAGAGTTAATAATATTAGTAATTGTTGATTATATACTTAAAAAAAGTCTACTAGTTTTTCATATTTATTAACCACATTTTAAATAAATTATACATATTATTGAATCATTTAAATTTATTAATCATAAATAGGATATCACATAATATAAAATATAACTTACTATAAAAGAAATTTGATGATATTATGGTCACTTTAAAATGAGGCACTTCTAAAAGCACACAAGATTATATTATTTTGAAATACTAATATTGCTAAGCTTAATTGACTGTACAAATTAGACTTTCAAAGTTGCTAAACACTTCTAATCAAATATTTCAAGGTAAAAATAATAAACAGTGCAATTTAATTTTTTAATGTAAATGATTTATTATTTTAGTAAAATGTAATGCAATATTCTCAAGCCAAATAAAGCGTTGAAAGATATATTTGAAAAAAATTATAAGTTTTGGTTGCAAGTAAATAAAATCAAGGTTTTTTCAAGTTTTTGAATTGTAATTAGATTCATTAAAAAGTTTTCTATTATTACTGTGTAGTATTTAAAGTCCTATTTTAGATTTATTGGTATATGCATGATGATATTTGTGAAAGACAAATTTGGCTACTGTTAAAAATATGTATAAACATAAATTTTGTTCAAAGAAAAAGCTCATAAATCATAAGCCTCTTGGGTAAATAAAAATGCCACAAAGTGTGCAAAAGAAATTTAATTTACCTAAGAGTCTAAATTTTGTTTTAAATTTCGAATTGTGGGTATCCCTACAATATGGACATAATTTACTCACAATGTATTGCAGGTAAGTGATATGCCCAATACTCTAAACTAAAGAAAGGTTCATTCCTTTTGTCAGTGAACTTAAACCGCCAATGCACCTATCAGATATTAAATCATAATAGATTTACTAATATTTTGTACCTTGTTAAAAAATAAAGTAAACAAAGAGCACATAAAAGAAATACACTATTATTAATTATTGGTGCAAGAATGGCTGACATTATTAATCTCATTCAAGACTCTTTGCAGGAACAAGATTTGATCTTACAATCTTTAGAGAATCCGCACTGCATGGTTTTATGTAACAATAGATTGTATAAGGAAGATGCAATAAAAGGATTTATGTTTCTTCAATTCTATCTTTTTTTATTTATTACATATAATATTATAGAATAAGTGTTACTCTTTAAGGGGAAAATAAACTTATCATGCTAGTTATATTTGTGAAGCAGGAGCACTTTTTTTGTTTCCTTTTAATACGCTGGTTTCATTATGGCACCTTTATAAAAAAAGAAAATACACAAAATAGTTGCTTTACCTTAACACACTATAAAGCTGTGGCTACGTGACTGAAATAAAATATGCAATGCAAGCTGTGGGCATGTTTGGCCATACAAAACACATAGTGGTTATACATTTGGGCAGTGGCCAAATTTAGGCATTACAAATAACATATAAATATATAAAAAAATACTTAGTACAAAATCATTTACAAAATAAGATGAATTCAACAATTCACGCTGAAAAGTTTTAGATGAAATTCTATAAATGGTTACCTGGGAAATTACCTGAACTTAATTTGAGGGTTAAAGTTCACATGTTCATGTCATTATAATCGTCATTATCATCATGAAGAGTTTACAGCCACTGGCCTGGTCTGTTTGAAACATAAGTCTCAACCAACGTCTTTCTCCTCACCACCTCTATCTCCTCCAAACTCCTCTGAATTTACTTCAGCCCCTACGCCTTGGTCTTCCTCTTGACCTCCTGCCCCCCCCTCCCCCCCACTTCAATATTCAACAACTTCTTTGGTATATTCATATATTGTAGTAATTTTTGAAATTAAATAAATTGTCTAATTTCTGAAAGTTAAGCCTAAATATATAGTTTTTAAAATCGGTTAGCAATTAATAAAATTATAGCAATATTAAATGGTAAATATATACGGTATCTTTCTAAATCCTGAGCTTATGTATACTGATAATGCTTCAAGTTTAGATATTTAAAAAAATAATTAAAAAAGTAAGTTATTTAAACATGTAATGTGTGACTAGTTTTCATGTTTTTTCCAACTAATATAATAAATAGCCCATTTTTTCCCCTAAAAAGCGCTATGTTTACATTAATTTGAGCAAAAACTTGGTAAAGTTGTGAAGAGGTCATCATTAAGATATGGCAGCCATAATTATACAAAATAATATGTGTTCAAACCAACATATTAAACCATTATTAAAAAATTATTGAATATAAGGACTCTTATAATTCCTTTTTTTTAACCTTCAAGTCTGCATAGATTATGAAATATAAAAACTATTATAATTCCTTTAACTCCAAAGTGAATGGAGCTTACTGAATATTTTATAAAGTTGGTATATATCTCTATCATACAAATGTATTGAAATCTACCACAATTCACTATCTTTCTCTTTAGCCGGCACTTCAATAACACGGGGCTTATCAATAATCCTTGCGGTGCGACTGCCCTTTTCCACAATACCAATTATCCAAGCTTGATAGGCCTCTTGTTTTTCAATGTCTTTACAATAAGCTGCCGCTTGCTCACGGGGCAAGCAAATTAGTAACCCACCTGAAAATATGACAAACATCAAGGAAATGTATGATGCCCTTGAAACATAAATAAGATAACATAAAATTAATTTAAAACAAATACAAATTTTAGGTTGATGAAGTTAGTAGATCCATAATCCATTTATAAATAAAATGACCTTGGTTCAAAAAACAAAGCCTGAATTTCTCTTCTTACTCTAGTCTCAAACCTATTTTCAATTGTGTGTTTAAGAGGAGCTGGAAGGAGCATAATAAAATTAAACTACTTGCATTCCCCTCATTCTGAACTGTAGAAACATAATTTTACTTTTTTACTGCAAATGTTGAGAAAGTGACATTTTGGCCATACATTAATTATGTTGATCTTTTGGTGTAGATTTCCATTGTTTATGTGGCCTAAATAAAGATGGTTAGCCTCTATGTACACATTTTCAATATTGAGTGCCACCCTTGTAAAGTGGTTAGGGATTTTTGCTTCTTATCTCTTGACCATTACATATATAATTATTTTCCTATGTTTATTCTGTTAATTTAATCTACACTTTAATAGCCAACTTCATTTATTTATAAAAAGGCTTGCAAGTGCCATCAATTCAAATAGTAGATGACATGTGAACACGTTATACTTCATTTTTATAAATTTTACCTCCCCCCTCCCCCAAGGTTTATCAGTTTAATAATATACTCACCCGCATGGTCTAAGGCGCAATAGACTGGACTGCTGATGACTGGGAAGGAGATTTCGATTCGATCCCAGTCAGGTGCACTAAGGATAGTTTTCCCTACATGTTTACCACTCTCTCTCCACACAAATGAGGGTACACTTCATTTAACTTTAACCTTCCTTAGCTCTAACCCACAAGCGTAATTAATACATAAACGCATAACATGAATGAGTATTAAGACACGGTGCTAAAAACATAACTCTCCTTGTCAGTATAATAAAGAGCATATATTATTAATTGCTAAGCTTGGGGTGGGGGTGGGCAGATAGAAGGGAGAAAATTTCTAAAAATAAAATTTGACATGTCAAATTGTCCTGTGTTATTTGAATTGATGGCACACATATTAATTTCAATAAAATCGTACTTTTGTTTATGAAGTTAGGCCGATGTTTCTTCATAGCCCTTAGAATAATTCCAAATGCCTGACAAGCCTAAGTCTATAATTAATATAACTTAAATATTTGGTTGTAATTAAGTGTGGAGCTAATTTCTAATTTTAATATGTTCAGATGCTCATCCAAGTTTTAAGAACTATATCTTATAAATTTCAATCCGATAATCTTATTTGTGGCCTATTAAATTTTCAAATTAGTATTTTTTTCATTCTCATAAAGCGAGTCCAGTTTTGTCCAAACCTATTATTACTTGTAGATAAAGATGTTATCTAGATGTGTAACGCATTTCTAAAATTATATTGGTATTAAATTGTTTAATCTAGCTAATTATTACATTATTAATTTTATTATTTGGACAATATCTTTTATGCTACGAGACAACTGCAAGAGTTAAACTAAAAGTACGAACAAGACCTGGTTATGATCTTCTTGGATGACGAAAAAGTTTATTACAGAGTATGCAGAAAAGAGTATGGAAAGCGATGGAGAAGAAAGGAGTGCAGGATGAGACCGTAAACAGAGCGAGGAATATTTACAAGGGTAGTTTGAGCTGAGAAGAGAGATTGGTTTGAGTTAAAGAACGGTCTGAAATCAGGTAGAGTGCTCTCACAACTAATGTTCATTAGTGACTGACGAAATAATGAGGGAAGTGGTAAAAATAATTGGAGCGGGTTAGTTGAAAGCAATGGTGTTTTCAGATGACCTGATGATGTAGGGTGAAGAGGAGAAAGAAGTACAAGAGCAGCTGGAGGTTTGGGAAGAAGTGGTGGAGCGGTATGGAATGAGGTTAAATGCAAAGAAGAGTGAGATGGTGATCATGACAAGGAGGATAAACAACTGAGGTGATAGTGAGAGGGGAGAAATTGAAGATAGTAAAAAGTTTCAATATCTGGGCAGTATTGTAGAGTAGAGTGGAAGGAACACGAGAAAATAAGTGAGAGGAAGGCAAGCAAAGGCATTTTTCCGAGATTTGGAGCAGGGATATGCCAAACATGTGCAAAGGAGTGATCTACAATGCCTATTACCTACCAATATTGATGTATGCTGCAGAAACGTTGGTAATGAAGGAACAGGATAAGAGCAGAACTGACTGCAGGTGAGTGAATTAGATTTCTGAGAAGCAGGATTGGTGTGACAAAATTTGACAGGATGAGAAACGAGAGAGTAAGGGAAATAGTAAAAGAAGAGCCAGAACAGGATAGAGACACAACTAAGGTGGTATGGCGATGTGAGAAGACTGGAGAGAGAGAGAGAGAGAGAGAGAAAGGATGCCCAGGAGGGTGTTGGATATTTAGGGAGGAGGGGGGGCGGGGGGAAGCCGGCATAAACAAAGACCAAGGCAGAGATGGCTGAAGGGTGTGAGTAGGACAGAGGAGAGGTGAGGACTGGGCCAAGGTGGAGGGAGAGATGGTGAGAGGAAAGAAGGCGGTGTAGAGGCTTATGTTCCAAAAAGACCCAGCCAGTGGCTGGAATCTGTTCATGATGATGATGATGATGATGATGATGATGATGATGGTGGTGGGGATGATATAACTAACCATACTTATTTTATGCCAGGATATTGATTAACTTAACGCTCAAGTACTGTAAGGATGACAATACATAAAGGTTATGTTTTCAAATGGGAGCCATTGATGCACTTAAAGTAGCAAGAAAACTCTCCGCTGAAAAACTCCCATATTTATTGAAGAGTACCACCTATTATTGCCAGTAACATCAACACAGCTATTGACTGTTTAATTTGTTTGTTTGGTTGGTATAGTTGCCTTCTTAAATATAGTTTCATCTTAATAATGTCAAATTGACATGGCCTTTAATTACAATTTATTTTGTAGTTTCGGTAAGCTTATTTCGCAAGAACTTAAAGCCTAATCAGTTTTAACCAATCAAATTCCAGTTTTGTGAACAATTTGTTTTCAAAGAACACAAATTCAATGGATTTGTTTTGCTCAAGTTATTACATTATGTTTTAATGTGCTTCTTGATGTTACATGAACGTTAAGCTGACCAAGATCCCAAATATATAAAAAAAACACTTAAAATTCTACCAGAAGTTTCAGCAGAATGGCCTTGAAGTAACTGGAACATATTTCCACATGCTTTAGCAACAGCACCCATTTTTGCAATAACTGGCAAGTTGTGAATCACAAAGGAAACTTCATTTTTTTGGTGCTTTGCCAAGTTTTGTGCATGCCCTAGAAGTCCAAAACCAGTAATATCAGTTGCTCCATGTGCATTATACTTGTGCATTAACCTGGCAGCTGAAAAAACAATTAAAAAAGCCTTAACATTTTTTACGAGCAGTGAAAAAAAACACGCGCACACACACACACACACACACTAATTAATGTATGACTAAACTTTGCTAAGAAAAACTCGAACACAAAAATACCTCTTACCTACCATCATGGGTAATAATAAATGTCTATGCACATTGTTGAACTTCATTTAGAATATAATACTAATCTATTAATAAATTAAAAAAAGTTTTGTCAATTTAAATACATTTTTTTTTAAACTTAATATACAATCCATCTACCTACTCCATTTTATGAAAAATAAACTTTGAACTATAAACAAATGTATGCAATTAATTCTTCACAAATTAGCTTGTCATGTTCAATTCTATAATTAATTATATAATTATAAGAAATATTTATTTACTGGCAGAGTTTTAACTCAGGTTCAAGACTATATGACTCACTAAATTGGGATTATAGAATCTCAACTTCAAGGGTGTCGCTTTACTATGCGAATTTTCATCTTCTCTCATAGAAAATTCCAGTTAACTTCCTTTTGGTTACCATCCTCAACCCTTAGTTATGCCATTAATAATCTGTATATTAGACATACCAGTGTATCACTGTCACAGTGCAAGACTACAACATTCAAAAAAATATTATTCTGATAAATTAGAATAAAATCTTGATGAATTAAATATATAAATAGGAGATGACATGATTTTTTTTAAGTATTAAAGTATCTGTATTTTACTCTCTTCTGCTGAATAGGAAGACTGGAGTATTCTGAAAATTTTATAATGGTGTGTTTTGTTGTGTTTTTAGTTGTGAACTTTGAAGGCTACCATTCTTGCCCTTATATCCTCTGTTCAATACTTAAGTGTAAAATTTTTAAGTTTCATTTATATTTTTAAAATGGGTGTTAGGTTAATTTAAAAACCCAATATTTCAATCGACTTGAATGGAAAAACCAAGGTTCGCAGACACCTAGAAATTTGTATGGGCTTCTTACTCAAAAGGCATATTTAATTTTATTTTTATGTCATGTACTCGAGCAGCAATGCATACAAACACACACACACCTACACTTATGGAAATGAAAAGGTTTGCTTGTGTACTTACCAATTCTATTCAACCTTGCCATTGAATCCATTGCTCTCTGATAAGCTTTGTGAACATCGTCTTCTGACACAACTAATTTTATGCGGTTCCAGCGCTCTGGTTGATCTAACCATTGATGAGCATTTACTGCAACTTGAGTTCCCAAAGGTTTTGTTAATACCAAGACGTCTCCCACTACAGCATTATCAGGACTAGATGGAAAAGGAATAGTAATATGGTTAGTTTAGATTATCATCAAGCATCTTGTCTTTAGTTGCTTGTACAAGCTGTAATTGGATATAAGCCACACTTCATATTAGAGATAGGAAAATAAAAACTATTCAATATAAGCTGCAAGGGCATACAATAAGAATATAATAGGGGTTCTTGGGCACAACACAACTTTTCTAGGAAATCTTTTAGCAAACTTTACAAAATTAATAATGGTGGATACATAAAAGTGAGGGACAAAGGCTAACCATTATTGTGGCCACCATTAATATGTTATAGAATATGACCTTTCACTATTACTGCAAGTAATTTGTAACTGGCCAAGAGAATTAATTTATTTTGAAAATTAGGCCTAGTTAGCTATATGCTTGTGAGAGCGATAAGTATTATTGTTTATAATAACAATATAATGCAACTGTTTTATTTATATTGCATATCTTTCTTTTTTTTATTCTTTTTTATTTAGCAACGCGTCTTATTATCCGTTCGGGTTATACGCTTTAAGTACTAATAACGCTAATGGATTGGGAAGGTTGAATTAGAGGAAGTGAACCCGCATTTGCGTGGAAGAGTGGAAAACCATTTAGGAAAAACCACCCCTAGTTCACCCGACCGAGATTCGAACCTCGATCTCCCCGTCCTCAACAGTCAAGCTCCACACGACTAGCGCGTTAGCCAACTACGCCACCGAGGCGGGTTATGTCTTTCAAAAGTGGAAGAATCTTCAGCAACCAAAGGGTCCAAGGCAGTGGTCTCCAACCTTTTTCTTGGTGGGCCACATTGAACTTTGAATTTTGAGTAGAGGGCCAGATTGATAAACAACACTTTCATGTTACTTTGAGGTAAAGAGAATGTTTCAATTCTTTAATCCTACTGAATGTGGGGAATGCCAGGCCTCCACCGTGGTTCGGATTCCACGTTAAACTGTAGGTCCTTCATTTCATCTCACAATC
>CABFOV010006626.1:0-33390 GCA_902141375.1 Timema poppense | reverse complement strand
TCTGACACGTGCAGTTAAAATAAAAGAAAAAGAAACATGGCCGTAGTATAGAAAAGATGAGTTTACTTTATAATAACTGAAAGAAGAAATATTAATATATTTGCTTTAAAATATGATCTCGAATATTAAAATGACAGGAAAAATCGATATCATTACAACATGTAAGTTGAATTTTTTCTAAATATTGTTTTTGTATAAGGTTATTATGTTTAAAAAAATAGTAGAAGATTGTCAAACTAGATTAGTCATTGAAGTTATACTTTTCCATGGCTACTTATGCTAGATATGAGTTTAATGTATGAATATTTTATTGTAATTCATTGAAAGATTATATATATTAAACGTTGTAGCTTATTTTATTGGAACAACCTTTGTTTTAATATATGATAATGAATCTATTATAATCGGTTTTTATCACAATCTGTCTTTGTTAATTAAAAAATTTCCTTCTTGTTAAATTCACTATTATATAAGCAAATTATTTTTATCTTTTTGTTCTTGGTTCTCTTCTGTTTATTTATTCAATTGATTATTTCTAATAATTTATAAATTATTTTTAAACAACTTGACTTAAGTACTTTCCTTTTGCCTATTTACAAACAGACTCGTTCATGCTCTCTCATAATTCTATAAGGTGGATGCATGATTTCACGCTACACTCGCAGTAGACTAGACTACCCATGATGGGGAGATCGAAATTCTACACTTGGTTGGGTGTACTGTATGTGGGTTTTGCTTACTGGTTTTTCAATCTTCCTCTATGTGAATGATTGTGCACATCCTCTAACTATATGTAATTCGTAATATCTAAAACAATTAGCGTAATTAGTACAATAGCGTATAGCCCGAAAAGGTAATAAAATGCTGCGCTGGAATATAAAAACTTTCTAATTGGATGTTTTATTCTAAAAACTATTTTCACCGAAAAAAGGGCTATTTCTTGCAAGTTAAGGCTAAGAGGCTCCAATGACCTTCAGCTTGCCAATGAGGCTATCATCCTCGAGAAAATTTATGATGGAATTTCATCAGAACCTCTTCCTAAGGAAGTGGAGCATGTGTACAGACAACTTCACTTGAAAGCTTCTCAATTTCACCTTCCAGTGGGCCGATTGATTTAATAGGTGCTGATGTTTTCCCTGATATATTCCATGGTTGGTGGTCCCCATTCCTGTCTGGTTAAAAAACTACTCTACACACCAAGCTCAATTAAGTCATCATTGGTAAGGTAGGAAACCAAAAGAAGCATTCTTCTATGGTGTTACAATTCTTATTAAATACAGAGCTGTACCTCAATAGTATCGTTCAATGATTTTGGGTGATAGAGGATCTAGCAGTGGTCAAGCACACTGATCCTGATGAAAATAAATTAGAGGTACATTTTGTTCAAACACACACTGATGATGACAAAGGCCAATACACTGTACGAATACCCTTCAATGATTCCCAGGCAATTTTAAGAGAATCCATTAGCAATTGGTGAATTGGCTTCAATATATTGAGTAATGTTTATCTCATAAACGTCTACTAAAGAAAAAGTATGGTGTGTTCTTGAAGGAATATGAATAGATTAACCATATTCATATTCTGAAATAACTCTGGAATAAAAGTTTTACGTATTATATAACACACCATTGTGTATCTAAGGAGACTAGTTCGACCACAAAATTTAGCGTTATCTGATGCCTATGTGACAACAGATTCTTGTTATTCTCTTAATGACAACTTGTTGAAAGCTCCCGAGATGCAAAGGTGAATTGTAGATATTTAATTATATTTAATTTTAATATATTTTAATATATTTTTTTTATTTTATATTTTAATATATTTTAATTATATTTAATTTTATTATATTTAATTTTTTGTATTTACAATAGATTTATTTAAAATCTATCGTTAAGTACTTTAACATCCAGAAACCATTAATATTAAAGGATAATAAGGCGTGAATCCCCAGATAAACCCATTAAAATTTATTAACTGTAGCTTATGAAATGTTGCCAGGTACATAGTTGGCCATTTAGTAATAACTTCATTAAATATTGATGGAGATCAGTGGTACCCACTCACAGAACAGGTCATTCGTAATTACATTTTTGTTGATGATATCGTGACTGGCACTGATCTCTGGAATCTGCGCTAACTCTACAGGATGAATACTCTGAGAATGTTGTCGACAAACCATCCTCGAGTCCTAAAGGGAATCCCAGATGGCCATCCCTAAAGCTTGAAGAAGATGTAGTAGATAAGATAATCAAGATACTTGGGTTAGAGTAGAAAGCTACTTTGAGCACGTTTTCATACCATGTGTGAAATTCAGATATTACAGAAAAAAATAGGTATATATTTTCTAACATAGCACAGATCTTCGACCAGTGTGATATTTCAGCAATCTAGCTGTACAAAATAATTAAATTTTCAACTGAAGCAAAAGAGTGTATCTATGTTTAAATTCAATAGTAGAACATCTCTAGTGGGTGTCAGCGTGTTTTTATCTTCAAGAATTGCGTGGCAGAATACTGAAACATTCCAGAACATTTTTATAATAGCACTTGTCATGCGCATCCCTAATTCACTCTGTTCAGTTCTTTTAGTTCGCTAGACTTGTGTAAATCCTCCATGATCTCCAGTGTTCTATCTATCTTCAAGTTATTATTTTCAATGTTTTAAATTATTTTTTAGTGAATTATATTTTCCCGAACCGGAAACAACTTTTGATAAAGTGCGTAATTTTCACTTAAAATAAAAGCAATTTCATTTTTTTATAAGTAGGTTTTAGTAAATTATACCACTTTATACAAGATGATTGCTATTTACAAATAAAGCTAGTTCCTTCATATATTCAAAACACAAAAAATGTTATGCGCAAATCTGCGCACTCATTTTTTTTCATTACAGTATAACTTCTACAATAAATCGTAATTACTTATTTTATATATATGGGTGGAAAATTATAATAATTTGAGAGTTGAAGCCATTATAGATTTTATTATGCAAGAATTCGACAACTAATCGTTTTCTCAAACTGATATAATACGTATTATATCAACAAATAGGAGTATTTGTCAAAAGATAGAATATTGATGCGATAAAGTGGCATGACATTGAGAGTGGTTCCTGAATCACTATTTTTACTGGCTTCAAGGAAATATTACATTTTCAGTGGTTGTATTTCATTTTTTCCCAGGCACGTCAACACAAGATAATACCATTAACATGCTTGGTTGGCCTAAAAAGCTTTTTATAGTAGCTGTAGTCTTCAGACTAGATCACTTAAAGTAAAAAGTCTTCAAGAATCAAACAGCAATGATGAGCTGTTTATGTCCACAAAAATGTAATTACGGAATGAATTGAATAGGGATATCTCAGTTATAGTGAAAAAGCTCTGTTTTGCATCTCCAAAAATATATACCACAATCAAAAATGGACATAAGATCTTACATCAAAAGCCAACTTTACTATTGGTCGATCAAGCACTTGCTTTAATGGTTGATGTAAATCTTTGAACACACCAGTACAACCTCATAAGCCAATAAATAAGCCAAAGATTTAAATTATAGATTATATCCACCTTATTATAAGGTTAAGGAAGATAAACTGTTATGTTCTCCTCCAAGAATTACCATAAAAGAAATAACAGCTAAAATATCAACCCAGTAACTATTGACCACACAACTTTAAACAAGTAATAGAAAGTTAGCGTTTTGCCGAGAATAATACTCTCAACACAAGCATAAAATGGGGTTGCGATAATATCAAAATATATACCGACAAATTTTGCTAAGGAGCATTTACCAATGAAATTTTATTTTGGATTTCTATGATACCTATACAGATTTACTCAGGTAGTGAATAATCTAATAAAACCATTCTTTGGCAAAATCCTGCTCCATCTTCGACCAGATACTGTCGTCCTATCAAATCCATATTTGCCAAGGAATCGGTAGACGTGACAACCACAGTAATTAGAAAAATTGAGAGATATATCGCAACAATTTCGTCTTCCAAAATATATTGTAATGGCACGCACGTTACTATAAAGTCTACATTGATATTTTTCATGATAGATAGTAAGGTCTGCAGTGCCGTCACATCATCTACTTACACACAAACATGTTAATTGTGTTAAGCTAAACCAAGCGAAATGAACAATGTGAAAACAGTATAAATAAATATAGTGGAAAAAAATTTCTTATCTTTTGGATTATAACCACTACATTCCTGGTTTCGATTATTAGAATGTATTCTTCAAGTTTATTATAGTTTAGAAATAAAATCATGACAAACTAGAGGTTCAGAAAAGAAAGAAACATTGACTGAAAAGAAAAGAGGGTTTTGCAAGAAAGGCTCAAAAGTGTGTTGAGTTTGATTAAAGATATGACTAAACAGTATACTGGGAATACGAATGATGTCAACAAATATAGTTTTTTTTTTAAATTGAAGAGAAATATATAAAAATAACAATGGTGAATTTAGACAAATTCAAAATTGTTTATGTAATTTTAGACAATGTATATTGTGGTTTTAAAATAAATGTGGAAAAGTTTGACTCGTACACTAGGGATAAGCAAGACCTATATCTCAAAGAGTAGACTTGGTTACCAATGCCCGTGTAACGTCCACTGTGTACTGGCATGAACTTGAGTTACTAAAACTCATGAATGAATTGTGGCCTAATGTATTTGAGAAGGTTCACCGGCAAGAACTCTCCAAAATTATGATGACATATTTTGGCCGTTTTATTTCTCTTACTGAATCAGTCAGGACAGAATTCATAAAACAATTTTTATCTGTTTATGTCGTTAAAAACAGTCAAAACATTTGATTTTTCCGATCGTATCTCAATAACACCAAGATAAAGAGTTAGATTATTGTGAGATGAAATGGAGGATCTACAGTTTAACGTGGAATCCGAACCACGGTGGAGGCCTGGCATTTCCTACATTCACAAGATGTCTTGTCAGAGGTGAATGAAGGGTTCAGTAATCGGATAAATCTGTGTCGGGACCGAGGATTGAACCCCGGCCACCAGCATAGAAGTCAGACACCCTACCCCTAGACCGCCAGGTCACCCAAGAGTTAGACCTACTTAATTGGTTTGTTAATGTTAACAGAGAATAAGACTGCAAACATATGGTGTATACAACAGGTTTAAATGAAGGTGTTTGGATAAAATATAATATTATAAAAGAAAGGTAAGGCTTATTCTAAACGCGTTGTAAAACTACGTCCATTCAATGACTTAAATGGCCTCCACAGGGTGTGCGTTTGGACTAGACACTCCTCATCACATTATGATGTGAGACATTCAATTAAGCTTCCTAAAATAAACATCTCATTGTCATCATATGTGACCATTACCCCAACTTCTATATCTTCTATGGGATTAAGAAATATCCATTAATCGCTTCAAGATTATTATTGGATTATTTCTGCCTGCAGTGAGATTAATATTCGTATCTTCAGGTATCTGAGATAATTTCGATTCAAGGCTAACACGTTTGTACCATTGATGGGAGACCTACCCTTGTAAGAGCACATAGATCAAGTCTATTTTTGAAGGTTGGAATTGATTATGGATTGCCATTGCCATTCAAGATCTCTCCTACTAGAAATGCAAAAATGACAAGGCCTACTTGTGTTTATTTGTGTGTATGACAAAAGCGACCATACATTTTTACATTCTGTAGGACCTTAACACGATAGCCCTTTAGAGCACATTCCTATGATTTACATCACAACTAAGTATGTGTTACGATTTATAAAGTGACCATGGTACAAATTTAAATTAACTGAAGTCTAATGATTTCTCAAGTCTCACCATAAGGCCGAGATGCCCAAGTAGAGGCAGATTATCGCCAAACTTCTCCATCCTCTTTCATCAGATGTTAATAATCTCAATGGCCTAAACCTAAGTAGCTTTATAATTGGGTGCCCACTCACTAATACACCTCATGATATTCTGACAGAGGTGCCCACAAACCGGTAAACAGTTGTCAGCTAATACACTAACTTTACCAGTATTTTTGGAATAGCTGGTCCAAAGAGTACATCCATTCGTTTCAGCAGCGAACCAATTGGACAAAGAAGACAATAGCTTTGGAAGACAAACAATTCATTTTTATCTAGAATGACAATCTTCCAATTAATAAATAGATCCAAGGAAGAATTTAGACCATGCATCCTAGAAATGATGGCATTATTATGATTGTATAATTTCGTACCAAACAGTGGACGTTAAAACAAGCAGTGATTAAGGCGTGCCATTTACTAATTCACTGGTTGATATGTTATTCTGTATATAGGATAATTTTGATGTTTGTATTCGTTTTTAAGCTGAGATTGTAGTGCTTTTTGGTGGGTGATTTATTGAACGTCATTTTTTCACCACTGTGTATTTCCGTGTATACATGGAGTCCCAATCTGTTGGGCCACAATTTTCTGTTTGTTTATCATCCTTAATATTTATACGTTTTTATTATTTAGTACTAAGAGAACCCTTTAGTGATAAGTCTTCATTTATATTAGGCCTTAACCACATACGTAGTTACGTAATTAGAAGAAATGTAAAAGCGTGTATCAAGGAAACCATTAAAAAAATATTGATTTATTCTTGAAATTAAATCACCTTACCACTGAACAGAGGAAGAAACGAGTAAGCTTTGAGAAAATATCATGACACTCTTCGTAACGAAGTAATCTACCAGTATCACCCATTGTCTAACAAGTGATCAATACTGATGTGAATGAAATGTAATACAGAGAAACCAAGCAATATTTAAGAATAGTTGTACCTAGGGGGCGAAATACAAAATATTCTGCGTGACGATCATATGTAAGTAGCACGCACCAGGAGACGATCCATCAACTTGAGGATTCCAAAATCATATTAGTGGCCTTTGAGATGACAAGATGTGGATGACTAAGTAGCTAGTTATGACAGCTGACTAAGAGAATATGGAAGGACTAGTAATGCTACCTGAATTAATCCAGCACATTGAGAGTGTTGGCGTATATACTGTTGGTCCCCTTCCTAAGACGATGGATGGAAATAAATAGTATATTCTTTCTAGACCATGTTTCTAGATATCATATCTGATGACGTAGTTATTTAATATGTTAAACGTGGATAAGTTGAACAAGATTCCAGGACACACGCATTGTAAAGGTAGATCAGAAGGAGTACATCAAACAATTAGCAGAATACTGTCGCATTTTGTCATTGTGAGTCAGGAAAATTGGGGCATATAATTAACTTTCATAATGACTGTATATAGCACCCAAGTACATTCGTATGTTAAGGTGTCACCATTTGAAGTGATCTATGGAAAACGCTGTTTACCAGGGTTAAGTTACCTGAGGATTGTAAAATAACATTTTATTGGATGTGGCAGATAAACTTTAAGAGCAGTGGAAGAAGGTGTGGATTAATAACCATGATTCGTTCTTGTAACATGTTAAGCAACACGACAAGACAGTTTAACTATCTAGGGATCACGTTGAAGAATGGATCTAGTTAGCTTAGACAACCTTAAAAAAACAGATTATCTAGTTCCAGACGATGTTCATGATAAATTACAAACTCCTTGAGGTGCTAAGTAAGGTCACCGGATGCCTTTATCTCCCATATCGTTCAATAGTAGTGAATATGATGAGATTAAAACAATTTGCATCTAGTAATCCTATTCCATTTTTACCTCCAGATCCTGAGATTCATCCAAGGTGGAGACCACACAAAACTCCTACGTGAGAGCATGGAACCGTGTTGTGCTTAGAACTATGTAGTGTCTCATGGAGACATGAAATTCAAAGATGAGTCAGCATCGGATAATATTACAACACCAGATGTGACGCACACAGAGAGACAGGGAGATACACTATAAAGGGAAGTAGATATTGGTTTATTAAATTTTTAACTGGGATATAATTGATTATGTTTGATTTGTTCGGATAGTACAATATAAACAAAAGAAAAATATATAAAATTAATAATTATAAATCTAATGATTAAATTTATTAATAAATTAGATGAATATCTATTGAAATCTTTTTAATCTATATACAAATGACCTTAGATAAAGAAGTAAAGTTTCTGAAAACTTTGAAGTAATGTCAAAACCAATTGGTACATTAAGGGAAGAAACATAAAGGCTTACTCTACTAGCAACTACTAAATAACAGACTGACACTCAAATATTGGGTAGGTGATTCAAGTAGCATTTCAATTATAGAATTTTTTAATTAAATTGAAAAATCTGCCAAACTAGGTATTAGGACTGCTGAAGATAAAATTTTGATAACTTCTTTAAAACTAGCAGGAAAAGCTAGTTATTTCTTAAGTTCAAATATAGAGCTACAGTCAGAAGTGGACTACTTAAGGCTCAAAGCTAAATTTATTGAAAAATTTTCTGAAAATCATCCAGATCAATTTTGTTATTCGAATTTACAAAACGTGATTCAAAATATAAATGAAAGCATTAGGAATTTGCTGACAGAAGTTAAATGGCTTTGTAATAAAACAATTAGACTGGTCGAAGATCCAAATACACAATCAGTGATTATCGAAGAAGTTGGAGCGTAGATTTTGGTTGCTATTGTTGCTGGTTTGGCGGGTAATGCCGGGACACAGGTTTGTTACCGTTTGCCTGCCAACTTGGAGGAGGCAATACAAATTGCAGAGACAATCAGCAAGACGGACGAAGCTTCAAACATCCACCAGACATACAGATGAACTGGAACATACCAATCGCAAGCGGAAGGACATCAGTGGCATCATGGACTGTCAAATCTATAGTAAGAAGTGCCATGGAGCACGTGATTCCTGGCACAATGTCAGGTCTGGACAAATCACGATACGTTCTGATAAAAACAATTCCAATTTAATAAAATGAAGAAAGAAGCCTATAGCGCTCCAACCCCTCAAAAAAATGCTGTTTGTTTTGGTTTCCAAAGAAAAGGGCAATATGTGTATCAGGGGAGAAAAAGAGGGAGGGAAAAGGGCATAATCAAACTCCAGAGGTTTGTTGGGCACCCTTGCAGCGAGCCTAAAATATTAGATAAACACAAATTAACCATCATATGTGAAGGCCAAGATATTAACTGATCCCAGGTGTATCCCTTAATGGGCAGAAACATATATTTCTATTGGACACAGGCACAACTCTTTCTGTAATAGAACCCCAGGTTATTTCAGCACCGATGGAGAAATAAAATTTGAGTGCTAGAAGTGTTACTGGAAAAAATATAAAAAATACTATGTGTTCAAAAAGTCAAATTTTCTAACGGAAATAACATTTTCATCATTATTTTAGTGTTAAAAGGATTTACATTCTTTATGTAAGTGTTTTTTTGACTCAATTTTTTGAAAAGAAGAGGAGCAAAAATAGATCTAAAAACCCATAAATTGACTACACTAAGGAGTGTCCTGTGAAAGGACTACACCAATCAGATCTGTAGATGATAACATCGCCTGATAGACTGATCACCCAGACGACAGATGTGATGTAAAAGCGGAAGGAACTAGCCATTGGGGGAGTCCATAATCCGGGTGGCCCTCATCAATGGGACATCTTTAATAGTCAGAAAACAGAAAATTTTGGATGTTACTCAGGACGACATTGAGCTAGAGAAAAATATATTGTTAGGTGTAGTAGTGCCCTTGGATGTATAATCCACTATGAACCATAGAAAAAGGTTAGGGCGTTATTACCTATCAAGACTTTACAAGAATTGGAGAAAGAACGCATATATAAGGAAAAATAATTTCAAATATGCTTGGAAAGAAACTAGTACATTTGAAAATTTCGAGAAAATTAAAAGAGAAAAAGTCCTAACAAAATACAAAGATTTGTTTTTTAACTTTGAAACAGGATGTACTCATAAGGTAAAACACCGTATTGACACTGGGGATGCTGAGCCAATAAATAAAAGTGCGTATAAAGTACCACAGGCACAGAAGGAAATAATTAAAGAGATTGTAGATAGTATGTTAGCTAAGAGGGTAGTGGATCAATCAGACTCTACTTGGTCAGATCCGTGTAATTTAGTAAGAAGAACTGTACTGGATGGAATAATAAAATATCTCTTTTAAATAGATATTAGAGGAATACATTCTGTTATGTGAAGGGATGCCTACCATTTGCGCCTTATCACATAATCGTTGGACTGATAGGTAAAATGTTGCTTGATTAGTGTTACTTATGTAAGGAGTGGGTTTTGGCAACAATATATAGAACCAGCAGTCAGAAAAAATTGCATTTTATACACCAACCAGACATTTGCAGTATAGACGTTTAGCGTTTTTTCTAACCAATGCTCCAGCTTATTATCAACGTTTAATGGATGGTGTACTATCGGGATTGAAGGACGTAGAATGTCTAGTTTACATTGATGACATCATAATTTTTACTATAACTATAGCTGAACATGTAGACCGTTTGGAGAGAGTTTTAGACAGTTTAAAAAGTGCTAATCTCAAAATACAGCCAAAAAATACAAGTTTGCAGTAAGGTAGGTAGAATATCTAGGTCATCTGATTTAAGATCGGGGAGTCAAACCTACCCCCATGAAGATTGAAACTATACGTAACTATCCAACACCACGTAGCTTAAAGGACATAACATGATTTTTAAGGCTATCAGGTTATTATAGACGATATATAGAAGGATAGACTAAAATAGCAAAACCCCTTACTGATCTCACAGAATTAAATTACAAATTCAATTGGTCTAAAGAGTGTCAACAGTCATTTGACACCTTAAGGAATGTGCTCTGTAGTGAAACAGTATTGAGATACCCAGATTTCACACAACCCTCCATATTAGCGACATGCGCAAGCGGGAAAGCAATTGGGGACATGCTGTCATAGCAGTCTTAGGGAGAGGAAAGATCTGTCGCTTTTGCGTCACGGAAATTAAACCATGCTGAGCGTAACTATAGAATTACTTGCCTTGATCTGGGCAATTAATATTTAGATGCTATCTCTACGGGAGGAAGTTCTAGACAATAACTGATCACACAGCACTTAAGGGTGATGATTAGTTTAAAAGATCCCTAAACATTTTTGACTTGTTAAGCATTAATATTAGCTTGGATTTTACACTTACACATAAGCCTGGTATAAAAATATTACACTCCAACCAACTTATTCGACAAATAAACAAAATTGGACAAGCAATATATGTATCTTTAATAAGTGGAAAGGTTTCAAGAACAGGAAACAGATCATTTTGGTAAAAATAAAAGTTTAGGTTTTCAAAATGGAAATTTACGAAATTTTTCTTTCGATAAGAATTAATTGTTGTACTTCAATGAAGACAACAAGTGGAGGTTAGTGTTTAGGTGTGTAACCATGTTACAACAAGTAATCAATTAGAGGTTGTTTCACTCACTACCCTGGCCCCAGTAAACTCGGCACAGCAAGAACGCGACTCTACAATACATCGTGGCACTGTCTAATACTTGAATGAATCAAGGCCCATGGTTCTTTACCCGTCGTGAGTACTGAGCCGTGCCCAAAGTAAAAGAAGAACAGGGTCCAACAATACGTTTAACAGAGTGTACACTCAATATTAAGAATGAGCAGTTAAGAAGTGCAAAGTTGAAACAAGGTATAGTTGCAACTTAAGACGGCCGCTAATATTACTATTACATCCTTAGTCTTGAAAATATTAATCAATACCTAGATAGGAGTTTTAATCAAAATCGTTAGAGCCAATTTTGAGAAAATCGTTTTTTTCTCTTTTCACTTTTTGATTAACTACACTCAATTTTGGGGTTAAAACACAAACAGACAGATGGCATTGCAAAAACTACTTTTTAGGGTTCGGGGTGCTATGAGACGTCAACATCCATCAACATTTCAGGCTAGATTTTTTTACGGTCACAATTCTTTACCCTTAGTGTTAGAAAAAGTAAAAAATATATAATTTGCGTGTAGCTTGAAGGTTATTGGTTTTATAAAATAGGTTTCGAATAAAATATTTGTATTAAAAATATATCTACATATCATCAATGATAAATATTTTAATGTCTTGAATAGTCTTGGAGATATGAAAAAACTGAGAATTTACGTATTAAACCGAAGCACTTTTTTTTTCCGAAATAACGAAAGGAGCCATTTTGTTTAGAATATTTATAAATGTTTGAAAATTAAATTTAATCAAAATATTTTGAGCCGAATTTGGGAAAATCGTCTCTTTATCTTTTTGCCCTTCTGTAAACTACCCTTAATTTTAGGGTTAGATATCCAAATCCTAAAAACACTTGGTGCAGCCCTATGAAAACTCTAGATACCAAGTTTGTTCCCGATCGGTAAAATAGTTTAGGCTCTAGTTGGAGATACAAACAGATAGAATTAAAAAAAAAAAAAAAAANTTCGAGGGGTCATGAAACGTCTAGATTCATCAAAAACTCTAGTTCGATTTTTTTGAAGATCATATTACTTTCTCTACCTGTAAGATAGTGATAAAGTAAAATTGATAACATAAATTTAATCCTAAACCATGTTGTGCAACAAGGTGAGAGGCGCTCAACTTAGATTTGGGTAATTTCATTTATGCATATTTTCAGTACTTTAATACTCAATGTGATTGTCTTAAATATGTTTGTTTCTGAATATTAAGCGTATCACAGGTGCTGCATGTGTTACTAACAATTTTTAAATTTTCAATTAAAGGTTTTTAATAAATGGAGTATATTTTTCTTGAAAGATGATTATCAGGAGTGGCGTGCCGTCAATGGAGTAGTAGGACTAGGCTAGTCCCCAGAAATTTATAGTTCATTTATTTTGAATTAAATTTCCGCGGGAAATAAAAGCATAAAATAAAATATATCTGAATCTCAATTTGGGTCACAATACTCAACTATATGTTCGCTACTTGAGCGCTCCGATCCCCTACAACCTCTACAGTGACAACACACTCACATTAGAAGTGCTGTCATAATAGTCAATGTTATTTGCGCGGTCCCTTCCCCTCTCCCAATTTTTCAGACAAGACTGGGACTGAAATTAAGAAGTTCCTGGAGGAAACAAACTTAGAGGAAGAAACATATAAATTATGTTGTTTGATATCAATAATAGCAGTGAGCACATCTACTGTCGTTGGAAAAGTATCAAGATGACGGTGTGTAACACCCAGTGGGAGACTAGGTTCATCACACCTTCCCTGTTGTCAGTTGAGAAGTATTTGCTAGATGAACTGCAGAATAGAAATTAAACTATGACGCTGTTATCGACAAATTCATTCGGAAAGGTGAAAGAAGGATCGAACTTTCCACTATAAATTTTTTATTTAATTATGTATTTTAATCGTGTTTTTGTTTATTTCATGTCTTTTTAATCAATTTTTTTTATTCCATGTCTAAATATTGTGGGCAAAGTTTAAAGACTTCTAAATTGTGTAAGTTTATTTGCTAAGCTAAATGTTGTAGATTATATGGAGCGTATTCCTCTTTAGTCCCATGATGAAAGGTGTCTTGGAACCTAGTCAGTTTGAGAAAAGTCACAGCATGCCACTGATTAGCAGCTACTGGCTTCTCAAAGTACATAACATACATTTTATTTAAATTCAAATCTCCAGAGATACACTTTCGTGCAGAATCCAGTCTAAGGTAGTGGTTGGCTTTCCTAAGTTGGGAATGAAAGAACATGATTCTTTAGTTCATCGTTTACAGAAGATGAGGTTTGATTTTTCGGTGTAAGAATCCCACGTTTTTCTTTCTGAGTAGTCCCAGCTGTACTCTTTGATTTATTTTACATAATATTGTAAAGAAATTTAGGAATTTCATCCAAAGAGGTCATGAAGCACTTTTAGCAAACTGAACATCTTTCTCTATCGACTTCAAGTGTGTAAGTATAAATAAAACGTCTAATTGTCATTTTCTCATGTTTGACTGTACTTTTTCTCTCAGAATTATTTTTATTATATGAGCCCAGCAACATAAGCTACTCTATAATTATAGCTTTAAAAACCTCTGTATTGATTTAATATGACCTTTCTTTTTTCTTCTGTAATTTTTTCTTTTAATTTTTCACACAATTCTCTTTCAATGTCTACAATGCTTTTTGGTGGACAAATTTTACTTTGGCTGTTAAATAAGCGGCTTTGGAATTTATTTCGGCTTTTCTTTACAAATGCTTAGCTAAAGAATGTTGCTTAGTAGTGTGAGAGTCTACGTCTTCTTTATTAGGTTGAATTTGATCCTCGTTATCTATATAACACAGTAGGTTTATTTATTTCTGAAAGAGCTGATTTATGCTGCTAACTTTCAGGGTGAGTATGCTAAATTTTCCTTCTTTGCTTCCAAGGTAATCTATGGAATTTGGAATATGAATTTGAATAACTTGTTTCCTTAAAATCACTATGATTTATATTAAAATACGGGTACAAATCCCCACCATCACATTCTATTGACTTATATAAAATATGGCTTCGTTTTAAGAGGCATTGATATAAACATTTTGGCATAAAACTGGTGGTAGTAACCAAATAGGCTCCTCTATTATAAACCTTAGCTCACCTTTACTGAGATATTATGAGCTGTAATTAATTGGGCGCTGATACTTTTCTTATCATCTGAATCTTTCAGGTTAATTATCTCACCCTTGGAAGGTACCGGAATGGTTCCTCTCAAAGAGTTGGGAAACACGTCAGTATCTATTAAAATGAAAACTTAGAATCTAGTTTATTCATTTGCGATCAATCTTATTCAAGCTAGGTAAGATTAAAGGTAATAATATAAATATATATTTAAATAAATAAAAAAGTATTTGTGAACCAATAATATAGCCTGAAAGGAATAAGCATCCGATGACTTGACCCCACTGCTGTTTGCACTTTCTTAAAAATTGTTTAAATCAGTATAAGAAGAATTATTTAAGTCAAATTGAAGTAAACATTTTTGAATTGGTATTTTATATTTACTTCATTACAATAATATAATTTTGGTCTAATAAAAGATTTACATTATTTTTATATGAAGGGTATTTGCCTGTAGTTTATCTGACTTACACCTATACTAGTATTGGATAGCTATAATAGTCCTAGGGACTAATAAAAATTATTACTTGAAACAATGTATGAATAAAGACATATTAAGTGAATGAAAAGCAGTAGCTTTTAATATTTTCTGCATATCACTTTTTTATTTGTAGTAGATTAAACGGCCTATCCACTAACTTTATTATTTAATAGGTCTGATTTGGAATTGAGATTTAATATTAGGAAAAGAGTTTTATTAGCATTTTGGTAGAGTGTTGTGGTAAATTATATTAAGTATTAAACAAGACTGTTAATTAATAGTTTTACAAGTAAGGTTAATTTCATTTATTCACCTTGTCTAATTTATTAATTGTTTCAAATAAAATCTTTATAAATACTTAGTTTAGTCTGCTTTATATATTGATACTTTAAGTTGCATCATGAAATAGGCTCTTGCACTCATTGCAGGTCATACAACATATGAAGGGCACAGGTCATTTTTATGTATTTGAGTAGATGCAATTTAAAAGTTTGTAACACCACTAAAACATGTATTTAAATCATACAATATTATTCTCTATTCAGCAACTTAAAGTACAATAATTACTAAATCATAGTAAAAACAAGACTATCGTAACTCAGTTCAACATATTTCCATTTTCAAATTTCCAACCAAACTACCAATGAAACAGATCAAAAACATCGATTGTCTTTCCTAATAAGTTATATACACTGAATGTGCAGCTGAGTAAGATTATTAAGATTCGGATGAACATCTCGAGGTTTTGCAAATCTCTCTTCCAAGTAGTTCCATGTATTATCACATTACGAAGGGTGCGCTGACGTAGTTATGACAGTCACCACACCGACCCCTCTCACCCGGTCAACTATCTCCTTCCAAAGAATCCTTACATTCCAAAGGCAACACCCCCAACCCAAGCCCTCAATCCTCTCAAATTTGTTGCTTGAAACTCAAAATACTACAAGCTATAACTGTTATACTCTCCAAGGAGTCATGCCGAGATTTGAGCCGCAATGTCTGGGTTTTATATAATTACATTCAAAGTCAGAGGACAAGGGCTTGAATCCCGGTCGAAGTATATTTTTTCCGAGTTACTTTAGCAAATCATTATTTACAGTAAATTGTCACATTTTATTTAGTTTGTTTATTACTGTAGAAATATTTAATAATATATTTTCTTCACTATATTAAAAAAATATAGCCATTTATTTTCAGTGACATAGTTCTTACGGTAACTACTTACACTAATTATTTAAAGACATGTTGTAAGGAGGTTAGAATTAAAATAAGTTCACTTACAATTTGTTTGTAAAGAAGATAGAAAAAATTAGTGAAAATCACACTTTGATCTATGTGATAGCATGATAAAAAAAAATTGAAAATGTCTTTAAAACAACTAAATTATTTAGAAAAAATAACCAAATTCATCTAAAACTGCATTTTCAAAATTGTATTTCAATTTAATATAATGTTCGTATTGTAAGCCTACTTTTCTTTATAAAATAGGCCCTAATGTTAAATTTTTTCGAACAATATTATAACAAGAACATTGTATTCTATGATCTAAAAAAAAAGTTCTTAATTCTATAAAACTCTTTAAATCAATTTTACCTTTAAAATCATTAAATTATTATTATAGTATGATTATAGCTCATCCAAAACCAAACATTTTCCTTTTTATTACTACGTTCAGAACACAGGTTATTAACGGCTTAATCTGATTGGGTAGAGATGAGGAAGGCTGCTAAGAGGAAGTGAACGCGTATTATCATGGAGTAAAAGTGGGAAAACCAGAGTGATAAATCACTTGTGGGAAACAGTTAAAGGTATATACATATTTATACATTTAACGGAAAAACTATCTTCAGTTCACGTAGATGAGATTCGAACCTCGACCTCCCCATCATGATCGATCAAACCAAGGGCAAGCAACTGCTATGGGTAACTAAACATTGTAAATTAATATTTACTTTGGCTCGACACCTCGGAGTGAAATTATTGTGATTGTCAAAAATTTATAATCGAGATTTTGATAAATGTCGACGTTTCATAACCCTCAGAAACAAAGAAAGTTGTTTCTGTAATGCCACCTCTCTTACTGTTTGAAACTTGATTTGGGCTAGAAACAAAACCATTTTACCGTTTGGGCTAAAACTTTGTTTCTAGAGTTTACATACCCCCCGCCCCCTTACAAGGGGTTTTTGGAATTAGATATTTAACCCTAAATTTAAGGTTAAGGAAAAATAAGGATACATCTATTTTCTTGAAACTCGCTTTAATGATTTTGATTATATTTGATATCTAAACACAAACACAGTTTATCATTATAAACAAGATGGAAATTTTCATTTTCTCATGAACATGACTTTGAGGGTATTTAACATATGAGGAATTTTCAAATTTTCATCGTTTCTCCACAACTAATTGAGACTCATAATAACTAATCATTTTAAAGTTGTAGTACTATTAAATATAAAAATCTCTTATTTGTAATGTATATTTATAAAACCATAAGTTTTGAGCTATAAACAAATATATATTCTTTTTAATCAGGAGTGTAGTGGAGTTGGAATGCGGGGGAACGCCTTTCTGGCACTGCTTTTCTAGAAAAAATATTCAATCTTATTTTAAGTAAAATTATATTCTTTGCTGTTCCAAATTGACTAATTGATTTTATATCAATATTATGTCTAATAAAAATTCATACTATTAATCAATAAATTATGATAACCTTTACAGTGATTTATGCGAATTGATGGAATTTTAGGGGAAGTGCGTTAAGTAACTCTCTGCCTTACTAATCATCTAAAGATGCTCCAAATAGCTTCAAGAGGAACATTTGAGTGCGCAATTCTTTCGCCTACGTTGGTTGGGGGTCCCCCGACCTCATTTCAACTTTGGGGTTGCTACGAACTTGCGTTTCGGCACTGCTAAATTTACGACTTCACCACTGTTTTTAATACAGATTTTTGGAAATGAATTTGATTCTTATGTGTTTGGTTTACAAAGATATTTCTCTTTTATAATTTTTTCTGTAACAGTGTTTTTATATCCTAGTGCCAGATAGTCAGGGGCAGCCTGAGGTAAATTTCGCACCCGGCCGGTATTGCTTTTAAGTGCTTCTCCACGCATCCCTTGGAATATATAGTCCATTCACCATAGGAGCGTTGATAACTAACAACTATCAAAAGTTAGCAGATCAAATCTTATGTATTTATTTGCCAAACCATTCGATCTGCATTGACCATAATATTTTGATTTATTGTCATTTTTGGCAGAAAAAACTTTCACAAAAACTATTTTAATTTTATTTGGTTTTCCTTTTGGGAGTTCTTAAATCTTTTGCTAGATGCCAGCTACTACATTTCTTATGGTGATTGTACTCTTGAAAAATATTAAAATAATCCTCAAACCTAACAACTCCAAACCTAAGGTAGCCTGGATGTGAAAGTAAAATAATCCTCAAACCTAACAACTCCAAACCTAAGGTAGCCTGGATGTGAAAGTAAAATAATCACCAAACCGAACAACTTCCAACCTAACGCAGCCTGGGCGTGATAGAAAACTAATTGAAGGGGAAACTTCCCAAATGTTAAACATACGCTAAAAGTTTCACTTTGAGGTTGTACAAAAACTGATAGGATTAAAAATAAAACTATAATAACCTGTTTTGTAGGAAACTTCATCCTCAATTTTTTATTATAAGTTTAATAAACACTTTGACATTATAAACTGTCTACGCGAAAATTCAAAAAATGTTTTAGGGCACCAATATTTCAATCTGGAAATTATAAATAATTCTGTAAGAGTGGCACTATTTTCTAATTTAATCACCATAAAATTATATTAATGTGTACAATTTCATGTTAGTTTTAAAAATTGATATTTTGTTAAGATTAGCAACACCACTATCACACCCTATCTACGTTAGTTTTGGAGTTGTTAGGTTTGAGGTCTAGTTTCATATCACGCCCAGGTTACATTAGGTTTAGTAGTTTTAGAGCTATTTTCATATCACGCACAGGCTACGTTAGGTTTAAAGTTATATGTTAGGGGATTATTTTCATATCATGCTCATGCTACGATAGGTTTGAATTTGTTAAATTTGGGGATTAGTTTTCTATCACGCACAAGCTACGTTAGGTTTCAAGTTATTAGATATAAGGATTATTTTCATATCACGCCCAGGCTACGTTAGGTTCGAAGTTGTTAAGTTTGGAGATTATTTTCATATCACGCCCAAGCTACGTTATGTGATGTCTAACTCCGTTTGGTGCCCCATCATGCTGGTGCCCCGGGCAGCCACCTGGTTTACACGGCTCTTAAGCCACCCCTGCATAGAGTAAGTAACAGTGTATATTATTTAATCTATGATTTTTGGTCTACAACAATGTATAGATCTATTAGTTCATGTCACAAATTTTAACAACTATTTAGTAAATGTCTAGTTCAAGATAAAAGCGAGATAATGTCTGTGTGTTGCACCGTACCGTTTATTTTTTACTACTAAATTACAAAATTTACTTTACCTCTATGTGAGTAGGTATGGGAACATATAATTTCTAAGACGCACTTATTATCTATATTGTTATATTGACGTATACCGACGTATTGACACATCTAGAGGTGACGTTACATCATTAAAACCATTCTACTCATATTAATGTTTATAACAAGATCCATAATTTCAGAACCAACTTTTTTAACAACATGTATATACATGTGAGTGTGTGTGTAATTTCTTTAAAAAAAGATGAATTAAACTAAAATAATTTATTGAATATTTTAAAGGGATAGAAATAATAGCTATGACACACATGCCAACCCTCACATAAATAAATTCCTGGATACGTCAGTGAATCTTAATATCTTCAAAATTAATTCTGCTTTAAGTGGGAAAAAGTCTTGTTCGTCTAAAAAACATGAACACAACTATTTAGAAAAAAACCTTTTCAACTCTCTCTTATTAATAAACCAATGTTATACAAATAGGTTTTATCTAATAAAGCAAACCCTGTTTATGCAAATTATTTATTCGGTAAACAAAATCAAGTGTAATCTATAAAACACTTTTAACACAGACCATACAAATACAACACAGGGAACATTTTCAATAGCTCAGGTTTGGAGGTGACAGACAGTTAGTGTAAAATAAAGGGTTTAACTGACCACGATATAAATTGGTAGAGGGAAGGGTGAGTAGCGGGGTTTACAGAAAAAATATAGAAAGAATGCCAAAAAGAGGTTGGGGGAAAAGAGGAAGAGGTGCTTCTAAAGACAGAGAACTCTACCAGGAAGCTACTGAACCTTTTAAACAGTTTAGAAATGATTTAATTTGAAAATATCATTTTTTGTAGAAATTACTGTATTATGAATATTCGTCGTGTATTATACACCATTATCTATCTATCCTCTAAAATAATATGATAACTACAAAATCATTTTCTTGTATTTCGCCTTTTATTTAATTTTAGTTTGATTGAAATTAAGTCTTATTGTAAACAATTAAATATTAACTTGTAACTTTTTCATCAATATAGTCCATTTTAAATTTACAAGTTTAATATAATACAAAAAACCGCGTTGTGATACTATACCTGATTTCTGAGAAATAGGCTCTACAAATCTATCTTTCTTATATTGTAGGTGTCCATCTGAATCTTAAGCTGATAATAATACAACAGAACACTTTTTTATCATCTAGTCACTTATATTTTTTAAATTTTCTTAGGCTTAATACTATTATCTTTTAGCTATATGGTTAAGTTTTTTTTTCAAACATATTATTAATTTTATCTAAATGATGTAGAAAAAAAGTTAAGTTTGGTACTCTAGCAAAGTGAAACGCACTCTATATCCGAATTGCTCAAGGATATTTGTCAAGGATCCATGAGATGCAGCCTTGATGAATTCACACTCGCCACGCACTTCCCAAATGAAGACTGCATCAAACATTTCGAACGCCAACGATCTTATTATATCCATGGGTCCACAGTGATGCTCTTTAGCAACAATCTTATACATTATGTTAATGCTATCTCTAGTCCCCAAAGAAAATTATTCCAGCATACTAAAATTGGCGTGTTTTTAATTGTTTGTCTTAAAATTTGCTGCTACTTTTGTTTACTGTGTATCATGCCGAGAAAAAATTTGATATTTTTGGCAATGTTAAATCCTAAATGTAGATTGAGTATTTAAATTTTTCAAATCATCAATTTACTATTAAAAGCAATGATTGTAACTCAGAATCAAGAGCATGGATGATACTAACAATATCCCTTATTATTGACAACTGACACTAAAATAAGATAGTAATAGAACAGTTGCCAGCCAATCTCCATGCCAAGGCTGAACTATGACGTAAATACGACGTCTGGCTTCCATCCTTCGTGACTGTTCGGACAGATCTACACTTGATAACGTTATTTCCAATGCAACTCTCAAGAATAAGTATCAAGGCTACATCGCATACATATATTATTCGGATACATCTGTGGTGTCTTTTTTCAGGTTTTGTTAGAAAATTAACCATTTCTGTCCAGTTCACTAATAATTAAAAGTATAACTAGCAAAGATTATAGAGATCGTAATCACAATAACATTATTGTACAATCAGTCATAAAAACAGGATTTACAGTGCCTAAATTACTATGTTAAATCAAAAAAACTGAGTTAAAAACTAAGGAATGAGGCAAAGACTAGTGAAAAAACGAATAAAACAAAATCAGTAAATTTAAATTTTTTCACTACTTATAATAGCAAAAAAGATTTTTTCAAATAAATACTTAATTTTTGATCTAGTATTAAATACCATTAATAATAACTTGTATTAAATCAAACCACGTTGACAATCATTGATTTCCCATACAATCGCGTCGACATTCATTGTTTTTAACCTGTATACTCTTCCTTAAGAAATATTTTCTTGGTAAATAATCATTGTTTTTACTCTTACAAATAAAACAGTTGTTTCAATCATTCCTCAAAAAATGGTACCACGTTTACATACTTTCATTTTTTCAACATTCATTGTTTTTCCCGCGTTTCCGTCATATTATAATTAAATATTATAAAGAAAATCACAGTAAAATACTAGTCACGATCTTAACAATAATTCTAAACTGTTATGTGGGTAGTGGGGAAAACAAATGTTTTTTGATTAGTCAAGCGTTTCCATAACGTGTTTAATGATCAAATAAATAGATATACATTTTCTTTAAAAATATTAATTGTAAATATATTGTTTTGGGTTCATATATCGTCTTCAAGGAAAAGGGAACAAGACAACTTATTTCATTCTGTACGTACTAAATATAATTTCTTAAAATCAGGCAAATGGTAATATATGGAATATTTATTTTTGTCTGAACAAATATTTTAAAGTTTAAGAAATATTACTAATAGGAATATATGTGGAGCATGAATCGAGTATTTGACTTATCCCTTTTCGGCTGACTTAGAAAGATCTTGTTTGGTTGAATGACACACACAGCTAATTTTAGCAAATTATTGACTTTTCAACTTTTTCCTGCTCACCACGGATTATTGTCTCCTGTGGATCATAACTACTATTTGTATTGTATTTCTATTTGTCTTGGAACTTTTCTGGGGTCAAGTGAAGCTACGTATACTGCTAATTAACTTTCCAAATCATATCTACTTCCTTCTGTGTTATTCTGTTATTTGTCAAAATTTTATATTAAATAGTTGTTATTGTTATTAAGTGTGATTTTGTTGTTCGTGAAAATGTATGTAAATGTTCTTTTAATCATTATTATTATTAACACCACGTCTTACTACCCGTTCAAGTTATATGCACTTACGCTAATGTGTAATGGTAGGGTGATTGTGAGATGAAATGAAGGACCTTCAGTTTAACGTGGAATCCGAACCACGGTGGAGACCTGGCATTCTCCACATTCACAAGATGTCTGGTCAGAGGTGAAGGAAGGGTTTGGTAATAAGATAAATCTGTGCCGGGACTGAGGATTGAGCCCCGGACGCCAGCACAGAAGGCTGGCATCTTACCCTTAGAGCATCAGGCCACCCGGTCTTTTAATAGATAAGATTAAAATCAACTCATGGTATTTAAAGTTGATGTTTTTTCTTGGTGTTAAAATTAAATAGAAACAAATGGAAGTATATTCAATAGTACTTAATAACTACGCAGAGTAAACGGTTAAATGGTTTAAAATAGAAGGTCTGAAAATCTATTTTTTTCTTAATGTAACTTCTTTAACCAAATCTCACCTCTCGGTGTCACCGTTTATCGCACCTTTAGATACATAACTCATTAATCATCTGCTTAAAACTTTCCTGTAAATAAGCTACACAGTTTAAATAAACTAATCCTAATCCATTTATTAGTTTTTAAATAAATAAAAGAGCCTCCATATTTACTGAATTAACCTATCTTTAGATAATAGGTTTCTAGAACTTAAATGCTGAACATTTAATAATAATAAAAGTTAAAACCATGCCAAAACGATCTATAGAAACAATGACATATATTTACTTATGTTGAATTTTATTATTTTGAATATTTCTATACAATCATGGATGTACTTACCAAGTATGAAGTAGAGACACATTACACTAGTTTGCCATGGAATACGACTACATTTGTTGGTTGTTCCTCCATTCAATATCTTATAAGAGCACATGTTTGCAAGATTCTCAACCACTGGTACTCTGGGTTAAGTGAGGGAAGGAGGACTTTACTAAAATCTTATATAGGAAATACACTACGGTTAAACAATAGCAAAATTGTTGTTATTAAAATAATTTACCTACAAATGGATAATTAGGTTTTAGCCCCTTAAAACAATTATCTATAATATTGGCACATCAAAAACTAAGGCATTTTTCTTATCTTTAGCTCACATCCATTAATGTTTCCAAACTGTATTAGTGTTATTTTTTATTCAAACCATATGTTTACCACTACCGGTTGAATTAGTCTGTCGTAAGTTTTAAAAACCAAATAAGGACTAAGAAGTACAAACACAACAGCCATTACCCTATTGTAAATTCCTCAATGTGAAAGGGTAAACACACATTTCACTAAAAACAAAATTTTCGACCATTTTTGGAATCGAACCCGGGAATCTTAGTTCCGTAGACAGACACGTTGCCGACTCAGCTAATATGTCAGATCTGATATTATTAACGAGGCTAGAAAGGTTTCTTAACTTGATCATTTGGAATTTTGCCTGTCCATCTATATGTCTTCAGTAGGTTTTTTGTATTGCGCCAGCTGTCAAATGCGCATTTTAGTTTTAAGTGAATTTAACAGGGGGATTCCTTGAACCTAGTAGGAATGATCTAAATATCTGGTTTTCAATTTTGTAATCGGTTTCATTTGTGAGCTCACTCAGGCCGTTCTCATTTTAATTTATTTAGATAAGTTTTATGATTGAATTTGAATTTGAATTAATTTTTAAGCAATAAATCAAGTACCTAAAGCATATTTTAGTTAGATGTTACTATATTATATTTCAAGACTGACACACTTTGTGAATAACAGTTATTCTCAATTCTTATTATTATGTACTATTGAATAAAGTATCAAGTGGATTTTTTTCTAGCTCGCTCACCAATGGACTATTGTATATACATCGCATCCAAGGAGAAGTTATAGGAGAGACTATTTCAATTTGAAATACAAAGTGAAATGTTAAAATTGCAGTAATGGTAAGACTAAGACAGTTCTTGGCCGGTTTTAAATCAAAGGAATGTTGTTTTTTTCTCAAATAACTACAAGTTTAGGAACTGTATTATTATGGAGAGCGGCTGCCAATCTTTAAAGTTTTAAAAACCAAAGTAAATAAAAGTAATATATTTTGTGTTGTGACTCATTGCTTCAGTGGATCTGGTTAATGAATCAAAGTCCTGAATATAATATGATAATCTGATATACTTTTCTTAACATTTATTGTTATTTTCACGAGATCCTGAATAAATATTTACTTCAAAAAGGTAACTGTTACTATTCCACTACAAAACTCTTCTCAACTAAGATCCGGGAGGCTGGTGTTCAGACTCCAACTGTGGGTGTATTTTGTTATAACATCCTATTTAGAATATTTACTGACTACAAAAGATGCCTATGAATTTATTTAATTTTAGCACTCCTAAGGCTAATTTATAATTAGTTAATACATTTAAACAATAGCTGGCTGGTATCTAATTATTTTCAAAGGGGACAGGGTAAATTCAAAATAATTGGTGGCAATTTTAAATGAGAATTGTGTAATTAGTTTCTTACATAACATTAACTATTACATTTATAATGACTTCCGAGCTATTTGAGATTATCTTGATGGGAAACTGAAGTGCACTCTACAATAATAATTATTATTGTTAAGTGCCTTGTTTGAAAATAAATGCATAGTTGGAAGTACAACTGATAGTATTAATCACTGGAAGTAATTGTTTTAATGTTCATAATTTAAATTGTTATTGCCAAATACCTTAAGCTAAATTATACAGCTATTTTTTTAGTATGGGTAGTTTGTTTTTTAATGTGCTTCTTATTTTCTTCACTAAGCTGTAGTTACAACTTTAGATGAAAATATATTTATAAAAGATATAAACCATGCATTTTATGATTTTATAGCCAAACAAATCCCACATATTATATTTTATTAAACATTATATTATTCTTTATTAAGACCATTTCCGCTATACGTTTAATTCAATACCGGTAAATCACACAAAGCAAGTATATTAAATATGTATCCTATTAATTGGTCCAACAGCCAGGAGTTAATTCCATTATTGTGTGTGGGGTCTTTCTGGGAGCGTGGAAGGGTTAGGGTCGAACGCTGATATGGAAATGTTTTGGAAAATAATTATTCGTATATAAAGTTAGCTCACAGATTAATACCTATACCGAATGTATTTAACTTAAAAGTGGCGAAATGAGTTTGGAACCAAAACTACCTCCCCTGCCCTTTATTTTAATGAACATCAGCCGGATTTTGATCATAAGAGATAAAAAATATTCACTCCTCCCTCCAACATCAGAAAGGAAACATATATATATATATATATATATACTTTTTGGTCTACACACATTTTTAAAGGTTGGTTCCTATAAAGTTACATTTCTACATCAAAAATGTTATGTTTATTTTCTAAAACCTATATAAAATATTAAGGCAGACACACATCTTTAGATGCAAGTCTTAATCTCTACTCATATTTTTCATAGATTTATAGATAAACTCTAATTAGTTTTAAGACACCTACTTCATTGATCAAAAGGTCTATTGCGTCACTATCGTGTTAAACTGACCTGCTAAAACAGTGTTATTGGAATTTGAGCTCTTAGGGGGGGAGGGTTCCTTTAAATGGTTTCCCATACTCTTTCAAAGAAAATGTGGGTAGATTACTCTAAAATTATTCCTGGCTCATAAGAGTAATTATCACATATGCGTATAATCTGAATAGAAAGTAAAACACGGCGTAAAAAATACTTAGGGATAAAAAAATATTTCTCGTACAAAAAATTGTTCTGAAAATATTATAATACATTAATAAATTAATACTTTGTACACTTATCTAAGGATGCGGCATGAGGCTGTAATCATCATGTGCATTGACTAATAGATACAAGCTTATAAAAAAAAGTGAGAACGCAGCTACCCGCCTCTAGTCTATAAATACAAATTAACCGGCTTTAAGATTTTAAAAATATCTAAAGATGCAGTTACGTGTCTCCTAGTATTTTACTCTTTTTTTTCCAGAGTTCAACTTCAAGTTATATGTAGACTACCACAGGAACACACATAAATACCTAATCACGCCGTTTCCTCACTGGGTAGACAAGAAACTGTGTAAGTACAGTATTTAAAAAAAAATCCATACCTATCAATATTCATTAACTTTCTCCACACTCCTCTATCCTTGATATCTCACCCATCGCTTCATCATCCATATACAGTCATAAACGCTCCTCTATTCCTAAAATTCTTAATTTTTCTCCTTTCTACATATTCGTCTACAACATTTTACCATGTCTCTATAGCCCATCCCTTACTTTAGATACGCACACTCTTCCATTATAGAGGGTGTATTTTAATTGGTGTCAATTTTTTAGGGACGTATTGCCATCGACTAAACAGTAACAACATTTAATATAAACATGGGTCTAGAAATACTTAAATTTAGAGTTATTAAAACTTTTCCTCGAAGGTAGATTAGTCATGGAGTCTCCAATGAATGGCTTGCTTAGTCAACATATTTGAGCCCGGTGAATTTTTTTAAATCTATTAATGTAAGATGTGGGTAGCAAAATTAATTTAATAAACATATCAAACAAAACAATCTTTATTTTCAGAAATATTCTAAAGGTGTCAAGTTGAAATTTTAGGAAGTGTATCCACATTTGCATTGAGGGAAATATTAAAGAAGCTATAATATATTTTTTAAATTGAATACTATGGCGTGGATATTTAGCTTACTCTGAATATTAATTACACCTATCTTGTCCATTTACAATACTTACACAGCCTACATATCTAATATTTATAGCAGGAAGGAAGTCTGAATAGATTAGATTTGATAAGGGAAATGTATATCAATTTTTAGAGTTGGAAGTGGGAAACGAATTATGAAAATTTACCCATAAATAACTTGCGGTTGGTGCAAACCACGGAACTTCCTATAACTATTATCAAAATATATTTCTATAATGGAAACTTGAACTTAATTATTTGGTAATCTAGTCATATATTATAAGGACTTGACATTTTTTCATTAGTAATATTTACCACATCAACTTACTACCAATTTAGGTAATACGCTTATTACTAGTGAATTAGGAATTGGAAAGGTGGGATTTAGAGGAAGTAAACACGCATTAGCGTGGTTAGATAGTGTAAAACCACCCCTACTTAACCCACTCGACATTCAAAGGAAATCTTTTGCTCAGTGGACAGAAACGATAACAACTAAACTAAAATAAGGTGTTAGATTAATGGGTATCCTGGGGTTGTTTGACATTTCAACAGAAAACATAAATTTTTGACGTTAAGTTAATCTTTTAAATAACTCGGACAGATGTTGCGAAGAAATCTTATTTGAGGGTTTCTGCAGCAACACACGACTTACAGACACAACAGTGTTGAGGGAGAGAGAGAAATCACCCTAATATTTTCCCTGAATCTAGCAACTCATGATGTTAAGAGAAGGTTTGTAGAAATGGTCTTCTTTACTGATTGGAATTCGGAAAAATGTTTGTTTGTGTTCTGGGAATACATAGAAGACAAATAACGGACATGTAGAAGTGAAATTACTTTAACTTTTTGTTTCAAAAATAGTAATAGGACTGTACTGTAAATAGCCTCACCCACATCGCTACTGCTCTGAATCTTTAGTGAAGGGATTCATAATCTATACACAATCTGGCCTGCTTTAGTGGTCGAACGGTCTAACGCGTAACGTCTGCACGGGGGATGAGGGGGAGAGCTTTGTTCGAACCCGTTTGGATGCCAAGACAATTTTTTTTTACAATAACATGCAAGCAAAAAATATATAATATTAAAGGTAGATGATTAATTACTAGAACGACTTCATATCAAGTTTATTGGTAACAAAAGATATTCATTCAAATTATTAATGCCAACAATGTACAAATATTTACTCATACAGAGAATAGGTAGATAATCTAATATATGATAATTTAAAGGTTCATAAAGTCAAATATTCAAAGAATTATTAAATAATTAAAACAGTATTATTTTTAGAGTTAGTTGTTTTCAATTAATTATTTGTATACAAAGTCTTATTTGACATAGTTAAATGATACAGTAAGATATACTATTAAAAAGCTAAGGGGTAAAACGCACAAAAAAGTTATGAAGATGTAACAAACTTATATTTGAATACTTGTAAATAATGGTGGTTGTGAAAATATACATGCATGTATTCTTCTAAACAAATTAAAGTAATAAAAAGATAATATATCATTATATATATATATATATAATATATCATATTATATATATTACGACCAAGTCTAACAAAAAGGAGAACGGATTAAACAGTGGTTATTAATGTGTGTGTGCATTTTTTATACGTATTGATTCAATCTTCCTCCACGTAAATGTGAGTGCACATCAAATAAATTCAATTTACTCATCCCTAATACATTAGTGTACTAAGTACATGAGCGTATTATAGCCCTATCTGGTGGTAAGACGTGGTGATAAAAAAATATACACGCTCTGGGACAGCTATAGTAGGATTTTGATATGAAAAATATATTTAGCAATAAAATCAAGTCTTGCGGTCTAAATTTTTAACAACAGTTTTACCGGGAGAACAAAAATCAAGAAAGACATATTGGAGTCACATTGAAATTTATTAATTATTATCATAGTAATAAAACTACCAAGGATTCGTCCTCTTATTTTAAAATACCCATTATTAATGTCAGAATGTTTGTACACAACGGGGTATTTGATCCACGCGTCAAGGTACAGCACTGATAGTATATTTTCATCGCTATCCCGCCCAGAACTAGCAACGGGCCAGCTCAGCAGCATCGGGATTGCAGCCTATTTACAGAGGACAGTGACTCTCCATCACTATTACCACCCTCACAGTTCTCTTACGTACGCCAACTCTCAAGACGCAGCATTTCCCACTTATCACCACCATCACCTTGCACCCCCTTCAGTATGAGGCTGAGTACATTTTTCAGAAACAAATCCCTAAGAGGTCTACCGCAACAGTCAGACAACCAAGACACTATCCTAGCACTACAATCCTCTGGCAACCACCGAATGCATTCACGTTTCCCCAACAACCGAACACAACCAAGCTATTGGACCCTTTACAAAACACCCCGGATCAATAGACCTGTGTGTGTCGTTCAGACCAAAGCCAAGGGGGTGATACCATAGTCGGTATGGTATGTAATATTTGTTGAAATTATTTAAATTTAAATTTAAAATCTATGTCACTGACTCACCAGTGATCACGCTTAAACTTTATAATCATGAACTATTTAAATTAAAATGTAATATAGTAAAACAATATTTAAATATATTGCTGTTTACTAGGATTATTATTTAGTGATTTTTTTAAATAATGTAATTAAATAAATTGTTAATCCTTGCGGGATTACATAACCCTAATTTGAGACTGTTATAAAATTTTATAAAAAATATATTAATGGTTTGAAGAAAATATAAAATGTAGTTTATTTTTTAATTGTTTTAAGGGATTTGATAAACATACTATCCCTAGAAATTTAAATCATTACAACTTATGAATTTATGTAAACGTGATATAGGCCTCTTATTTCATCAAAATATAGATGCTATCACTTTTCCCTATATATTTAACTTATGGACTTATGTACAGTCCGTAGTTTATAGTGATCCATTGAACTAGTTTTTGTTTAGGCAGGATAGCTACCATGACAAGCTCAGTACACGTAATTCTTGGGGCCACCAGATACAAAGGCGCTAATATACCTTCCCGGACCGTAATCCTGAAGTTCGTCAGTAAGGTCACCTAAACAGTGTCCTGTCGATGAACTCCATTCGATGACGCGATCCGTGAATATAGCTTTAACTGTATCGTAATCCAAACAAAGTCCCCCAATTTTTCAAGGATATAGTTTAAGTGCAGTCGGACCCGTCTATGACTATTATTAGCGTGATAAATCAGGTCTTAGGCCAATATTTCCCTATAATGGATTTAAAAATAGTTTAACCAGTGTGCGTGGATCCAAGATTTTACAAACATAATTGAAATCGAGTTTTACCCCTTCCCTTTACATTTAATATTGAATATAAGCTAATTTCTCTTCTTGTGTGGTACACCACTCTGGCCATCCGCTGGCTTATTTTTTAATTTTCAAAAAAGTATCAATATACCTGTGAAACAATTCGCCAGAACGTGTCTAAAGGTCGTAAAAAGATACATTGTACGCTCAAACTTCGTGTACTGCTTCAAGTGTGTAGCACTTCTCAACGACTCTCCGGATCTCGTCAATCAAACAGGCGCATGTCAACCAGCGATCTATTTGTTGTTATGCTGACATGTGCCTTGGTTTTACTCTGTCCTGCATTTCCTTTATGAGATGAGATGAACATTAACGGCTCATGCATCCCTGTAGGCAATACGGGCATACATATATCTCACGGAGGTGTCACGGTAACTTTGGCTATGCCTTATACTTGTTTTATAGACGGACAATTTGGTTCCAAGTGAATTTTGGGGTGGTCAATGGGATATTTTTTAGACTTGCAAACGTAAGGATACAATGAACACACATCCAAGTAGTTGATACTCTCTCCACATGGAAGGTCTGCATCATTGAAGACTTTGATACAATTTTTTTCCCGCTAAAACTTTGTCCTTAAACTGATGGGCTCCTTGCCTTATATTTTTGCTGGAGTACAAATTGTATCAAGTCCTTGTGTGTACTTTTAATCCCATTAAACCAACACTTCCACATCTCTAAGACCATTTAGCCGGTATTCTTAATTTTTTTTCCGTGCAAAACATGGTAGTTTCATAGCGACCCCCATGGTCTCATGGCAGATATTTTTTATAGGGATGGCACTGTCAGGGCAGAGAGGGTACCCATGCCAATAACAGCCCCAGAACTAAAAGACGGTGTAGTATCTCCAGCATTAACAACGCCGTCTACACGTCGCCCTAAACCATATTCCTCCCTTCCTTTGCCCGCATAAATTATATACAAACGGCGTTGATGAGACTCTCAGCAGAGAAATTGTACAGCGACTTAAGACTTCTGGTCTGGACACCAAGAGCCACCATTAAGGTTGGTACCGATGGTATTTTCCTTTAAGGTGACTTCGGCGTTAAGCCAATATGGCCATTATTGCGAACGTATAGTACATACAATTCACGTGATGACCGCCACGCTCATACAATCAATTGTTTTATTTCGACACATCTGGCATTAGTATAAGCGTATAATGACTTTAAAATAAAATAAGTATTTTAACTATAAACTACTCTTTTTAATAAATGTTTAATTTTTATTAATGCTATGGCATCACTCCTCTATCAGGGAGTATCTAACTACTGTAGACAGTTTATCCTCGATCAGGGAATATATAGCAATTTTAAGCCATCACTCGTCTGCCAAGATATACCTAGTTACTGTAAGCCATCGCACCTTGGATAGTCTATAACTAGTGACTTTTAAGCCATCACATCTCGGGCAGGGTATATAAAACGACTGTAGAGTTATGGCTACATGGAGCCGACTCACACCGCGCCGCATTTTCTAGACCGCGTAGGAATTTTAACTATTTCAATGTATTAAACCAAGCATAAGATTAATGTTACTAAAAAAATGTAAAACTTTTTATATTATTTATAGACTTAGTTATTTTAAAAATAAATTTGTATTTTAATTTTTACTTGCATAAGTAGGTTTTCTCCAATTAAAAAAAATAAATTAGCTATTAATTTCGATTAATAAAGTTTAAGTTGGCTAATAATTAATCAGAAGAATGTTGTTTGTTCAATAAGTTGTTCCATATAATATTGTTTATCTTGTACATAATGTTGGGGGCAATTACTACAGCGTCACATTTGCAACAGCTGTGAAAGAAATACTAAGTTTTAAAAGTGCTACGCAGTGACTGCCAATCATACTTAATAATCACTTGTATAAATCACTGTTCTTTGAAAATCATGGTCAATGTGATCACAGATATCATAAGATCAGTATTTCGCCCATCCCTACAGTGCTTAGGTGTTAGAATGAAAACAAAGTTCCTAGGCTCCCAAACATTAATTTCCTGTGGTAGATGGCTACACGGTCCGCACCGAGCAATGCTCTATCAACAATTCGTCCAAGCCGGGGCGGTGCCGGGGTGTTACAATTATGGTAATATGGGGCACTATAAAAATCAATGTAGATCAACAAACTAGTATTGTGTCTACATAGACATGGATTTGCTGGGCAATGCAATATCCTACCATGTGTTTTGTAACCCATCATTTAAGTATCTATTAATTCTGTTTCATGTTTTGCACTAATAAATACTGGGGCTAGTTCGTCCTTCATAAATTCCCAATTTATAAGTAGTTTACCTAAGTTAGATTCTTCACTGGGGGCATATTCTAAGCCTAAACACTTTTCCATTGCATATGGAACCAATCTTAAATTAAACAAAAGTTTTTATTGTTCAAACAAAAGTTAGAGGAAGCATTCATATTCTGTTGTCACCAACTTACCATATGATATTATACTAGGCGTAGATTTTCTTACCAGAACACAGAGTAAAATCGATTTAGGTAGAGGTCACATTTTTATGGTATATATTGCTTCGTGCGAATATAGCCACACCTCCGCTAGCCCGATCAAAGAAAGGCTTGTCGGTACGATAC
>CABFOV010006625.1:9928-33395 GCA_902141375.1 Timema poppense | reverse complement strand
ATCCCTTCCTCGATAAGATAGAGCACGTGGTGTGGAATAGGTATGTGGAAAATGTATCGATATTTATTTTAGTTATATCGATATATTTTCTTTCAATACCAATACTGTTTTATTCGACAATTTATTTCAATACTACCTACTAAGGTGGTCGCGTGGTCTAAGGCTTCACTCTCGAAAGAGAATAGATTGCCGATGACAGAGAGATCGGGGTTAGAATCTCGGTCGGGTGTACTTAGGGTGGTTTTCCACTCTCCCTCCACGCAAATGTGGGTACATGTAAATAGCCAAGCTATTATATTTTTAATTACTGTTAAAGTTGTATCAAAATATAATATCCTTTAAATTGAAAAATGATTCTTTGACATTGGTATTGAACCCAGGATCTTTGGTTTAGTATCTCAATGCTCTATCTACTGAGCTATCCAGAAATCATCGCGTTTCCAGGGTAATTCTTCAATCAGATTTTGAGGCAGAATCTGTAATGGACGTGCGGAAATCGTCAGCCACATTTTTAATCAATTAAGATCACGAGCAATCATACAACGCAGCCTGCATTGAAATATGAGTGAAGAATGACACTGGACAATTCCTGGATAGCTCAGTATTTATAGCATTGGCGTACTAAGTCCTGGGTCCAGTTCCCGTGTCAAGGTTTCCCTTTTCAATTTAAAGGAAACCATAACTTAGCTATGATGTATGTGTTTATCTTAGAGCTTGTTGCACAAACTATTATCAATGTGAGTTGACCTCCAATTAATGTTTCGGACCTCATTTTCAGTTGCGCTATTAACAATTAGAACGTGGTCGTCGACCAAATCTCTGGTCAAGTTATCCAGCCAATTATCTCTCATCAAATGTTTGATTCTCCGTTCATTTTGAGGATGTGAGATAAAGCCTACATGTTTTAGTAACTGAATTAGTTTTGCAACCTTATTTAAGCACTTTAGGAAACATTTTAAAGTTGAGAGTAAGGAGCTATATTTAATATAAGATATAAAACTTTGATATTTAAGTAAGAAATATAAAAATCTTATATATTACTATATTAACTTTATTTAAGCGATTAATAAAATTAAGTTTTGTGATTTATATACTTTGAGTATGACTTATTTTTAAGAATAGTAGTGTAAATTATGGCGTCTTCAGACGAAGTTGAACTTCAGATGAAGTTTTTTCAACAATACACTGAAGTTACAGAGGATAGTTGAGATCCATAGCGGCTACAGGAATGAAATTCACTTTCCTTTAATGATAGAGAAATAAAATTTGAGAAGAAGCTTGGATGACTATATATTTTTATTGTGTATATATTTAATAATATCATAATAAGATTGTTTAAAACTTTTGTTTAAGGAACGTGCCAAAAATTGCAATCTATTGAAATGAATGTGTAAATACTGTACTAGGCAGCCTAGGTTACAAAATACATAAAATACATTCTAGCAGTCTCAAGTTTGGGCGAGTGGCGCTTCTATTATTATTATTATTATTATTATTATTATTAGCACCGCGTCTTACTACCCGTTAGGGTTATACGCCCTTACGCTAATGTGTAATGGTAGGGTGATTGTGAGATGAAATGGAGGACCTACAGTTTAACGTGGAATCCGAACCACGGTGGAGGCCTGGAATTCCCCACATTCACAAGGTGTGATTAATACACGCCTTGTCAGAGGTAAATGAAGGGTTTGGCAATCAGATAAATCTTTGCCGGGACCGAGGATTGAACCCCGGCCGCCAGCATAGAAGTCTGAAGCCTTACCCCTAGACCGCCAGGTCACCGCGCTTCTATTATGACATCCAAATTACAAGCCGAGTTTGTTTATTCTCTTTTGCGACATCCTTAGTCGCGTTCGCATAGTAATTATATAAGTAATTTATAGTAATTAAAACCAGCATCAATGGACACGCGGGCTTTACGTCACGCTCATATGGTTTGATTTGTTTGTTCTAATTATTCCGACTGGCTGTACTGGAGACGATTTTTCCAAAATAGTTTCTCCTTCAAGGCAAATAAGGATACATTTCCTCTAAGTTTTACCTACCCCATTAATGTATTTTCATTTTAGGTAATTAACGCGGACTTTCTGTACTGACTGATTATTTCAGTACAAGAGAATTTCTATGAGAGACAGCCGCGAAAGTTATTTGTACAGACCTTTGAGGGTTCTTTTTTTATTTGCCACAATCGACAAGTGACCGACGGATTTACTTCCCCTACTAAGGAAGTTGTGCTACGGACTGTTATCGTTCAAGAAAACTCCGTCGACCCCAGCTAGGTTTGAACCCACGAACATCGGTCCTGAAGCGAGCACTTTACCCCAAGACCACCGGGGTTGACCCCATAAATGTAGTAGATGCGTAAAGTCCGGTAGTAAGACCAGGTAAAAATAATGATTAAATACCAGTATTTGAACGCTTGTGGGCTTCTAAAGGGGTTGCGGTGGTTCTGGAGTCAAACACTGGGGTCAAGCTCTACAAAAAAAAAATATCAGCCACTATCCTTACTACCAACTTTTGACAATCCAAATTTGTTTCGCTTTAGAAATATTGGTTACTTTTACGTTTAAAAGCATTTAGTCTCAATCTGCCTTACATCTGCAGATGTAGTGTGTCGAGCGGATTGTCCAGTACCACTTCCACCTCTTCGAGTGGGTAAACAAGTAGGAGGTCTGTAGTGAACATGATTGTAGTCGATCGACTCGTGTTCTGTCCGTGTTTGTCGGAACTATTGTTCTTGACTCTCTTCAACAGGACGGGTCGGATACTGAGCATTGTTACTCTCACTCAGGAGGCCGGAGTTCGATCACCGTGACTTCACTGCGGCTGTTTACAGTTTCCAATATATTGTGGTTTTTATGGGCGAACTTATCCACTGCTGTGGAAGCGTGGTCTGAGCCAAGGCGTCACACTCGTAATAGACTAGACTGACGATGACGGAGAATTCGGGGTTCAATCCCGGTTGGGTGTGCTGAGGTTGATTTTTACTAAATGGTTTTACACTCTCTTAGCACGAAAATACGGGTACATTCCCTCTAGAATTCAACCTTCCTAATCCCTAACACATTAGCGTAACTAGTACATACGTGTAAAGGGTAGTAAAACGCGGTGACTTGATAATTAATTTAATCAAGAGGATGTCGAGAGGTTAGGGTTCAAATCCCAGCCAAGTTTACTGAGTTTTTTCCCCACCTAAACCTGTTTTACACTCATTCTTCACGCATATTCCCTCTCAAATCACACCTTCCTTATCCTAATTAGTGTAATTAAAAACCGCATAGCCCCAAAATTTAATGGTTGCATGGGGATTAATAAAAACCACCACGGGCATTCGTAAAAAGGTGTCATTTCTCGTATTGGCCTGTTTTCTTGTTTTAATCCCGGCCGGGTGTAGTGATGTAGTCTTTTTTTTAATGGCTTCCTATTTTCCCTCCATGAACCTGTGGGTATAGTTTTCTCAATTCTACTTTTCCTCTCTCTATCTCATTAGTGCAAATATGCAAATATCCCGAACGGTTAGTAAAGACGCAGAAAAATTGGAATGGGGATGTAGGGGACGCGAGAAAAGGGCAGTGTTTTTGCAGTTTTTATATCAACACATTTTTTGTTCAAAATAAATGAAACCATACTTCTGTAGAAACATAGAGCTCAATTTTATTCACAAGATGACCTCAACAGTTGATGAATATCTGTCAAGAGTGTCCTGAAATTTAATGACAGCTTTTCCTCTTCATTGAAAACAATTGTTGATTTCACCACGTGAAGATGATAAAGCTCTATGTTTTTACTTTTAAAATATTTTACTTATTTTGGCCAAAAAACGTTTTGCTGTTAAAAAAAACCTGCGATAACTTTTACCTTTTCTTGCATTCCCTACACTCCCCGCCAGGCGATTACGTCTGATACTGCACACCCCGCTCTAGAGCTTGTATAGCTGTATAACAGGACAAACCTGAATACAAACAATAAACACTTTTTACATCACCACAGGGAGTAGAACCACAGGTCTCCTAGACTTGTGGTCGGCCCGTCTAACCTCCCTCGCTGAATAGCTCGTACTCCACCTGCATTCGTATCACACACAAATTAAAATAATGATGCCTCCACTGAGTTACAAAACCAATCTTTTTATAATGTATAGTCCTAAACATTTTACGTAGACATTTATGGACTAGTCAACCTCAGGTGGTCTTGGGGTAAAGTGCTAGTATCAGGAGCCGATGATCGTGGGTTCAAACTCAGCCGGGGAAAAGGATTTTTTCTTTAGCGATAAAAATCTGTAGCACAACTTCCTTCGGAGGGGAAGTAAAGCCGTCGGTCCCGTGTTGATTGTGGTACGTATAAGAATCCTGGAATGTTTGTGAAAATACCTTTCCAGGCAAAATTGGTAGACCGTTTCACTCTCGCTCATAGAAACTCTCGTGTGCTGATATAATCAGTCGGTTCAGAAAGTTCACGTTGAATACCTCAAATAAATGAATAAATAGTCGATTACTAAGGTCGTTAAATCGCAGAAATGTAACAGTAAGTTTGGATAAAAACAGTAAGTACCCTCGACAAAGATGTCAGAGATTCTATAGTAAACCGCCTCCAGATATATTTGACTAATTTACGCGACTGTGTTGTAAACTTTATTATTATTATTATTATTATTATTATTGTTATTATTAGCACCGCGTCTTACTACCCGTTCGGGTTATACGCACTTACGCTAATGTGTAATGGTAGGGTGATTGTGAGATGAAATGGAGGACTTACAGTTTAACGTGGAATCAGAACCACGGTGGAGGCCTGGCATCCCCCACATTCACAAGATGTCTTGTCAGAGGTGAAGGAAGGGTTTGGTAATCATATAAATCTGTACTAGGACCGAGGATTGAACCCCGGACCTCCAACACAGAAGTCCGACACCTTACCCCTAGACCACCAGGTCACCGGTATGTAAACTTTATTGGAACGCTTCAAATCTTCTTCTGTGAGTTCGACTCAATGATTTAAACTACTATACCAGTATATCATACAATTATTTCCATATATGTTTTATTATGAAATCCCAGGCACCTTTTACGATGACCCTGCACACCGCATTGACAACTTTTATTTCACAACGAATCTCACTACCATTCTGGACTACCCGCGTATTGGGTAAGGGTGAGAAAGGTAAAATTCAAGGAAAATGTACTTTCGTTTGCGTGAAAGGATAGCGGTGGTAGACCATTAAGAGCGGGAAGAAATTAACTACCCATAACACCATCCCAGCCTCCGGGATTCAAACCCCAACCTTTCCTTCACCAGTGAACCAGACCATATGAGACTGACACACATGTTTACGTGTCCACCAGTGACGGTGTAAACTTCACTAGCATGAGAGGGGATATGAAGACATCCTAGAGAGTACGTACATGTTTTTAAAAATATATATTATTAATTATTATTATTAGCACCGCGTCTTACTACCCGTTCGGGTTGTACGCACTTACGCTAATATGTAATGGTAGGGTGATTGTGAAATGAAATGGAGGACCTACAGTTTAACGTGGAATCCGAACCACGGTGGAGGCCTGGCATTCCCCACAGTCACAAGATGTCTTGTCAGAGCTGAAGGAAGGGTTTGGTAATCATATAAATCTTTGCCGCGACCGAGGATTGAACCCCGGCCGCCAGCACAGAAGTCTGACACCTTACCCCTAGACCACCAGGCCACATATATATATATTATTAATACAATTTATTTAAAATGTAGATTATAGAATATGTTATGTATTATAACTTTCATTATTCACAACAACTTTAGAGGTACTCGCTTCGGTGGCCGCGCAGTCTAAGGCGCTACTTTCGCATTAGACTAGACTGTAAATTTCAGGGATATCGAGGTTCGAATATCGATCAGGTGTGTTGAGGGTGGTTTATCCAGAATTGTTTTTCACTCTCCCTCGACCTCAAATGCGCGTACAGTTTCTTTAAATATAATCTTACTAATCCCTAAAACCATCAGCGTAATTAATATATAAACGTTTGACCCGAACGGGTTGTATGACACGGAGCAAAAAAAAACTTTAGGGTTACAGGGTTAAAGAGGAAATTTATTTGGAATTTCTCGAACAAAAAAAGATTGAATACCACTGGTCTAAGGATCGAATCCCAGTCGGCTGCATTGAATGTTATTATTCCTAAATGGTTTCCCAGCAGAAAATAGAATGGGCACCCATAGAAATATAGGGTTACCAAACAACAAAGATATTCAACAGTTCCTACAGCGCGATTGGATTAGAGTCAGATTTGCGAGCTTTGTGATTGGGCATTAGGGCTATATATTCCATTATTATCAGGAAGTCCATGGTGTTGAATAGCACTGTCGTGTTGATAAAGACTTGTAAAGTCACAAATAATAAAAACGAACCGGAAATCCCGATCTGTACGTAACGTAACGCCAAAGAGCGCAATGCATCATGGGTTACCAGGAACGGGAAATAAGAGAAGATAAACCTGAACGCTGATTGGCTTAAAAGTCCCTGGACATAATTCATCCATTTTATCGCCTCTGTTGTGTTCAAAAACGATCGCTTGTTGTGTATCCCGCTAATTTGGGTAATCAGCATTTCTCGCAGTGACAGATCCATTAACGTAGTTTTATGAAAAAGGGAGGTGGGGGTGTTATGGTAGCAGCTATAGTTGGATTCAGATAGGGAGAAACTTTTTTTTTTACTGTTACAAAAATTTACTCAAATAGTTTTTATCTATTTATACGTCATGTGATCAACTGTATCTTTTCATAGATAATATCAGTCCCTATGAAATTATAATTATAATAAAATGTTATAAATGTTGACTTTTCCTTTACAAACGTTTATTTCTAATAGAAACCTACTACAGAAGAAAACATACCTAAGTACAGACTAACAAAATTGTTTATAATGTAATAACTCAACCTAAAAAAGGCCGACCTCTTGGTCTATTAGTTAGCAATCCTGGCTACTATCCTAGAGGTCCCGGGTTCGATTCCCAATGGCAGTGGGTTTAGTGTCAGAAAAGGCGCTTGCCTTCCGGTGGGATGTAGGGGACATGAGAGAAAAGGCAAATCCCCCCCCCCGTTTTTATGTAAAAAAAATGTTTGCCCAAAACAAATAAAATATTGCGCCAGTACAAACATAGAGCTTAATTTTCTTCTCATAGTGATATCAAAAGTTGTTGAATATCTGCCATTACCATGGTGGAATTATCTAACAAACTTTTTAAATGAAGAGAAAAGGTTGTCTTTAAATTTCAAGACAACCTCGACAGATATTCATGAAATTTTACGCCCGACTCTGACACAGGGCTACCCAGAGGATCCGGTGCCCCCCAGGTGAACAAAGATTGTGGGTACAAAATAAAGATAGGCAATTCTGTGCTATATGTAGTTTTTATTATATCTATATAACAATAAAGATGAAAATTCCCTTCTATCAATAAGCTACCATATTTCTATCTTACAATTTTGAACGCCTTGAAAATAACTAGAGCTAAGAACTCAATCAATAAACACATTAACGCCTATCGTAGTATTAGAAGAGCTGCAGACTCCAGAAATCCCGCCTCGCCAAAATGTAGACAAAGTGTATCAACTTGCTATATTATATACTTTTTAATGAACGGGTAAACTCATTTTCAACGGCGTTTTACGTCAAATATTGCAGTTCTGAGATCAAAATAAATCGTGAGAAACCTGAGCTTTAATCAAACTAATAAAGTATTTATTTAGTATGGCCATATAACGAAATTGGTAACTTTACCAAAAAACTAAATGTTGACTTCATTGGGTGTTATTTTGATGGTCTTTAAGCTTAAAAACTACCATACACGGGACGAATACATTTACCCATCCCCCCCTTAGTTTAATAACTTGTTTCTAGTGACAAAATCTGAGTTTCTATTAAAATATTGAGATCTATAGCAGGTATCAAATAAAAAGTAATATTAAGGAATATTTCACAAAGCGCGAGAAGTATTTTGGCTTTCAGTTTGTCATCTTCATTCCTAAAAGGTTTTCCATTATCCTCTAAATTTAACTGTTCATGACTAGCACATAAGCGTAATTATTACATACATGCATAACCCGAAACCCGAACAGGTAATAAGACGTAGTTCCGAAAAAAAGAGAACACATACCACTACATTAATCATGGCACTCAAAATGTTACTTGTGCAAATGAAACAAGTGGTGGCCTACGGTGCACCGCAGAGACTTCTCTCTTTTTTATATTAAAATATATACATTTAAATAAAACTAGTAATATTTGTGGAACGAAATAGTATATATTGATGCAGAAACAGTCCACCAAAGAGTATAAATTAAATAATATAAACTGTTACAGAAATATAATGAGATAAAAGGAACAACTCTAGTTTAAAAAAATCCGTTTCTGTTTTCTAAATAAAATATTTTAATAGTACTTCAACTTCACAATAAAGTTATTTCATTTCTCAAATAGTTGCGGAGATATGATAAAATAAGAGATTTCTAACTATGTAAAGTACTTTTAAAAGTATTTTTCATGGCAAAATGAGAGTTTAAATTTTGTTTGAAATGTTAAACAAAGTCTATATAACAAATTTAATCAAAATTATTATTATTAGGTGTTCTGTCTTACGGCAGGTCCATTCCTTTTGTCAGTGAACTTTCCCCCTAATGCACCCTGTTTTCTGCCTCCTCCTTCATCTCCAGAATTTTCTTCTTTCCTTCAAGTCATCCAATATTTGAACCCTCCTTCTTCCTAAGCTCCTCTTTCCCTCAACCTTGCCTTCTATGACGTCATGAAGAAGACAGTTCCTCCTAAGGATGTGTCCGACTCGGTTTGCTTTGTGCCAAAGATTCACAACCAAAATGGTTCTCTTCTCACCCACTCTTATTAGGACTTCTTCATTTCTCTCTCTGTCTCTCCACCTCTCTTCTCCAGCAACACATTTTAAAGCTCTCCAGGTATTTCCTTTTCCGTTTTCCTAAGAGTCCAAATTTGTTCTACAGACAACGCGATGCTCCAAATGTATTGTCTCATCAGTTTGTTCCTCAGTTCCAAACTCAACTTGCTGGTCAGCAGTAACCTCTTCTTGGTGAAAGCTTCCTTGCCAATGACGATCCTCGACTTAGTTTCCTTAATGCAGTAGTCAGTCATTCTTTGTCAGCGGACTTTCCACGTACTTGAACTGCTCTGTATTGTCCGTCGTTAGAGCTGATTTTAAGACAATCTATTATTTTTCTCTTTTTCACCCATTTACTCTCAATTTTAGGGTTAAATATCTAATTCCAAAAGCACCTCGTGGGGGGACCTTATTAAAAGCCTTGATACCAAGTCTTAGCCCGGTTGGTAAAATGGTTTCGCCTTTAGACCGAGATGCAAGGAGACAGACGGCATCGCGAAAACAGCTTTTATTTCTTTCAGGGTGTCATAAAACGTTAACATTTAACAAAACCTTGAGTTTGATTGCTTCCACTATCACAATACTTCTTCTCTGAGGAGTCAAGTGAAATTAAAAATAATAATTTCTTAGTAAAAAAAAATATACAAGAGTTCAAAAGTACAAAGAAAGTAAGTAAAGGTGACCTGGCGGTCTAGGGGTAAGGTGTCAGACCTCTATGCTGGCGGCCGGGGTTCAATCCTCGGTCCCGGCACAGATTTATTTGATTGCCAAACCCTTCCTTCACCTCTGACAGGAAATCTTGTGAATGTGAGGAATGCCAGGCCTACCACCGTGGTTCGGATCCCACGTTAAACTGTAGGTCCTCCATTTAATCTCACAATCACCCTACCATTACACAATAGCGTAAGTGCGTGTAACCCGAACGGGTAGTAAGACGCGGTGCTAATAATAATAATAATACAAAGAAAGTAGGTAATATGTTCGTCGACGTAGAAAAAATAAATTGTGTGTTTTCAGATTGTATAAAAACAATCTTGGAGAATATTATCATCTGAAAAGAAAAATGACTAGCCCTTCAAAACACAATATACTTCAAATCTTGGAATAGAATGTTCTCTTTCAATGAGATATTTATATAACTTAATCTTTGTAAGTTTATTTGGAGAAATTTTATCATTTTTATATCGACTATTGCGCATCCACTATGATCATGTTTAGACGCCTCTAGTAATGTGTTCTATTTTGAAATTACAATTTGGTATTTTTGTTTCGAATGAATTATAAATATTATTAAGAGTAAAAGGTTTTAATATTATATTTTTTCATTCGTCGTTTGTATTTTTTAAGAATTCAAATAGAGTTATTAGTAGGCCTTATAGCTTGGAGGTGAAACGGTATTCATTTTAAACGAAGCAATATTTTTATTTATCAACGTATTTTAATATAAAACTAATATTTTCAAATATGGTCATATGAAATATTGGTTTGTATTTTGATGTAACTTTCCCTCTCGACTGTCACATATTTTTATTTAATAAAGTATGATATAGCTAATCTAAAATTAATAACTCATTTATCAAAAGTTTCGATAAATTAGAGACGAATTTTGAGGGATCACACCACAAATATAAAAAAAATAATTATTGAGTACGAAAGATAAAGTCTTATCGCGATATCTTATCACCTACACTGTATTCCGTGTGGTCTAAGGCGTTAAACTCGCATTCAACCTGATTACCTTTAGCTGGGAAGTCGGGGTTTGAATCTCGGCTTGAAGTACTCGTGGTGGTTTTTCAATTATGATGTATCTATGTAGATTCTTCATCTTATATCTACGCTTATTCAGGTTCTTTAAAAAAAACGAATCCCTAAATCTTAGATTATGGCTGTAGTAATTATTGTGTTAAAGTTAAAATTAAAACCTCAATGCATTGTTTTAAATTTCTCCTAACTTCCCATCTGTCACAAAACATGGCATTTTCTTCGAGTAGTAAGCATATTAAAGTGGTAAATCCAAGGAAATCCATTATCTTATGTAACCTGGTTAGAAATTTAACTTTTTTACATGGTTAAAATTTTCTAATAAAAGTTTTGTACCATTTTAAACCCCAAATAAAAAAAATTGTACCATTTTGTACCACAAATAAAAAGTTTTATACCATTTTAAACCACAAGTAAAAAGTTTTATACCATTTTAAACCACAAATAAAAAGTTTTGTACTATTTTGTACCACAAATAAAAAGTTTTGTACCATTTTATACCACAAATAAAAAGTTTTGTACTATTTTGTACCACAAATAAAAAGTTTTTTTACCATTTTGTATCACAAATAAAAAGTTTTGTACTATTTTGTACCACAATAAAAAGTTTTGTACTATTTTGTACCACAAATAAAAAGTTTTGTACCTCTCTCTCCGCTTATTATAGTGATTAGCATTAAGTGTGTTTCCAGATGCCAGGTATTAAAATATATTCGCTAATTCAATCAGTTTCAAAGGTTCCCTTGATAAACACCGAGTTAGAAGATTTTTTTTTTTTGTTACAAGAAAAAGTGCATTCGTTTATTAAACTAAATGTGATCAAAAATAAATTAGTGGTAAATTATGTGAATAGCTCATTATATTTATATGAAAGGTATCAATATCACTATTTTTAATTTTCAAAATATAGAGGAAAGTTATAGAATATATTACTTTTTTCCTGGAAAAAGACTATATTATAACATGATCGGCATAAATGTACGGTAGTCAATCAATAGGTTAATCTGATCAGACCTATCAAAGTATTATTTGGTGTGTTAATTTGTAATTTATTACGAAATAATATGTAAAATAATGTCCATATTACTCGCATCGGTGGCCACATGGTCTAAGGCTCTACTCTAGCAACAGACTAGACTGCCGAAGACGGGGAGATCAAGGTTTAATCCCGGTCGGGTGTATTGAGGGTGTGTTTTTCTAAACTTTTCACTCTCCCTCCACGCAAATGAAGGTACAATTCCTCTAAATATAACCTTTCTCATACCTAACACATTTGTGTAATTAGCATATAGGCGTACAGCCCGAAAGCGGCGCTAAGATAAGTGTCAATATTTGATTGGTAAATGTGAGTCTATGGCTGAATAAATGAAATGCAGTTTTCGGAAGAAAGAAACCAGTTGAATACAAGATTATCTATCAGTTTACCTGAACTTGGCTGTAACTGTCTGTTCGGTGAGAACCGAAGGTCTTAAGTCGGTAAATCTGGTGATGAACAATAAATACATGTGAGCGGTGATGGTTTGATACCGACCGTTACGCCCGACAAAAACAGTCTCGCTTCAAACAACACCACACACATGGTTCCCCCAACAACCCTCCCGGATTGAATCATGTGTGTGCAAATTACACATGCGGTGCCCTCACAGTTCAAGAGCATCGAGCAAAAAAAAACTCTTTCAATCGGTAGTCAGGCAATTAAAATCAAATGATTCCACGAAAAAAAAAATTCTGACTATAGAGGACAATTCTAGAGACGGTTGTTGAGATTTTTGTTTTGTTTTTTTAGCGCCACGTCTTACTACCCGTTCGGGTTATACGCTTAAGTTCTAATTACGCTAATGGTTTAGAAAGTGGAAAGGTAGGATTTAGAGGAAGTGAACCCACATTCGCGTGGAAGGGAGAGTGGAAAATCATTTAGGAAAGTGTTGAGAAATTGAGCTTCAGACAATTTCGGGCCACCTTGGAGGCTTTGGTTTGAGTCCCAACTAGTTTTTCTATTAGTACGTTTAACACCATGCCTTTTAACGATCTACCCGCATCGGTGAGAGCACGAACTAAACGGGAATCTTGTCTAGTATGGTTTGTTGGTGACAAGGAGGTCCAGCTTTGAGTCCCGGCTATGTGTAACGAGAGGGATTTTAATTAATGGTTTCCCACTTTACCTCTACACAAATGTGGCCACAAACTTTACCTTTATCCTATACATTCATTCATCATCAACATCATCATCAACTATTTCCATCCTGTGGCCGTGGCAGTTTAATAAAATGGCTCCATCTTCCTCTATCATTCCACCATTCTCCCTCCTTTAATTGCATCCATTCGTCTCCTCTTAAATCCACACTTTCTGTTATCCGCTCCTCCCATCTATTTCTTGGCCTTCCTTGCGGTCTTTTACTTAATCTCCAATATTCTCTTTGGCATCCTCTCCTTTTCCATCCTCAATACATGCCCATACCATCTCAGTCTTGCTTCATCTACTATCTCATGTACTACCTGTACCCAACTCTTTCCTGAATAACTTCATCCCTAATCCTGTTTCTCCTCGTGACAACAACATGCGCCTCACAAACTTCATTCCCATGGCCTCCACTTTCCTGAGCTCTCTTACATTCAATGTCCATGTTTGGTGTATATGTGACAATGGGTACAAAGCACGCTCTGCACAACACTTCCTTACACTTCAAGGGCACTTCTATTCTCCCTAGCAGGTCTCTTGCACTCACTCCATTAATTTAGTTAAATTCTGATTGTACACATAGGTAGTAAGACACGGTGCAAAAAAAAATAACAACGATTTACTCTAAGTGGTTAGCTTATGCCACTCAAACCACAATTATGATTGTCATTATAATTATTATTACTATAGGTTTTGATACAAGAGACGCCAAAAGTCGTGAAGGAACCTTAAACGCGTGAAAAAGACTGAAAACTTATATAATATCTTTCCGGTCTGTCTAAAGTTAACATTTGGCCTATCCAAAATATATTTAGAATGGTGAAGTGGCCAATTCGCCAGTGGTCACATATTGTTGAGCTATACTTAGGAAACAATTGCTCTATTATCGAAGCTCAAAGAGCATACCGTTGTGAAAACAATGAAAACGTCATCCCTCTGGAGCACTGTGTAACAGAATTTAGGGGAAATGTTAAAGATGAAGAAGAGAAGAAGAACAGGCAGCAACGAACAATAACGAAAGAAAACATAGAAACAGTGCTCCAAGAGTACTCGGAAGGTGCACAAGAATCTGAAGAAGTAATTGCTGAAACATCCTTGAGAAACATTTTGAGAAAGCATTAGTACAGGAAGGTGACCTGGTGGTCTAGGGGTGAGGTGTCAGACTTCTGTGCTGGCGGCCGGGGTTCAATCCTCGGTCCCGGCACAGATTTATCTGATTACAAAACCCTTCCTTCACCTCTGACAAGACGTGTATTAATCACAACTTGTGAATGTGTGGAATGCCAGACCTCCGCCGTGGTTCGGATCCCACGTTAAACTGTAGGTCCTCCATTTCATCTCACAATCATCCTACCATTACACATTAGCGTAAGTGCGTATAACTCGAACGGGTGGTAAGACACGGTGATAATAATAATAATAATAACAATAATTAGTAAAGGATTCAGCTTTTTTTTCTCAGAAACTTCTGTCGCACGACTATGAAACACGATTTCAGTTTTCTAGACATTTTGTGAATACGTTTTAAGAGGTGAACAACATTTAGGCTGATTACCTCGTATGAGGCACATGACCTAGGAGGGTTTGTTAATAAACCAAGCTCTTGAATGTGGGCCAATGCACTCGCGGCACGTGACTGTATGGTGTGGAATTATGTACATGAAAGAGTTGTAGGTCCTTGCGTATTTTTTTAACGCCAAGGGAATTATATAGTCAATTCGTCATTGGAGTGAGGTAACTGACAGCTAGACAAGTGTACAAGATCTACTCTTATTGTAACCATTTTCCAAACCATATGATAAGTAAGATAAGATAAGATAAGATAAGATAAGTAATTATATTGATTTGTTGTCCCTTTTGTTTGTCGAACCTTTCATAAAAAATTGTTTTTAATTTTGTTTTTTACTTTTAACTGTTTTTACATCTTCTGCTAGCTGTTAGTTGCCACCACTCCTGTGGTGAATGGACTCTAGTGACTAAATTTCCTAGACCATCCTTGCACGCAATAAATAACCAACTTCTTGGGATAATAATTGTATTTATATTAATAAAATTAATAGTTTGGTTGTCGGTCATGAGCATAGTGTGAAATCGTCCACAGGCAGAGGTCTGAATTTTTTTTTTCATAGTAGCCTCTGTGCACGAACATTTACACATCAAAGCTGGAATTTTACAATTTTTGTTAGATATTTTTTGATTAATTAAAAATTGTGTTGGAAGCAAAGCAATATTAATAAAATTACGAGGTTTTTTTTCCCTCTCATGAGCGTTTCACAATGCGTGCCCCATGCAGTGGTCTGAAATTTTAAAAATTAGAAGCCCTTCTGCTAGAAGGTGTGCATTTCAAACCCAGAATTTTAAAATTGTTACTAGATGTTTTAAATTAATTAAATTCTGGGTCGTAATAAAACAAAATGGCCGGGATTTAAGGGATTAACATTAAAGTTACCTAACACGTACAATCAATAAACTAAAAACATTTCTCCTGAGCAACGCCGGGTATTTAAACTAGTTAATAAGAAGAAGAAAAGAGAATAATTTAAAATATGTCCTGAGTGAAGAAAGTGTCTTCAGCTCTGGTTAGAGGACGGAGTTTTTCGGCCACCATGTATTGGGCCGGGTGGTATGAAACAATAATCCTGATTGAGTGCGGGTTTATCGCGTGGCCGCGGGTTTATCACCCCAGCCACCAGGAGCATCAGAGGAGGGGGACAGGAACTAAGCTGACCACCAGACCTAAAGCCAAGTGCAAGGGACGCGGCGACTGTTCGACCAGGGTCGGGAGGGGTGTTGATGTACACCCCCCCCCTCAAACAATCACGGGTGGAGGGATACTTGGGATAAAACAGAGTAGTTCTCGAACTGAGAACAATTGTGGGCGCACCCTGGTCTCCTTCGCACCGAGACTTGGACTATGCCGTGAATCAAGGATCCATTCCGGAAGCTTCGTGCAGTCCTTCTGTTGTAAGGGGTTGAGTAAATCTTCCGACCAGTTCTCTCCTACTTAAATGTCAACCTCCTAACCTACTTTCGACTGACGAGGCTCTCATGACCAAAAGATCCCCGGGACTCTACCGTGCCAACGGCCTCCTTGGAGGGAGGAGGTGCAGGTGGAGGCTAGGGCACTCTCATGCCCTTATGGGCGGGAAACTACCCCTAAAGGCGGATGAGCTCACCGTGGTTAACGGCGGACCGGACTTAGAAGCGACTGGTACAGCTCAAACGGCCGGGAAGGCGGATGAAGGCTGCAACAGTCTCGGAATCTCCAGTTGTCGCCTCTACGCCACCGGGCAGAGGTTCTGAGCCGGCCAAGGACCATGTGATTGTAGATGTGCAGAAGCATTCTCACGTGAAAAGATACCACGCACAGGCGCCCTCTGAAGGACCAGTGATAGCCCATCATCACGGGGTTCAACCAATCCTCTTATCCAGGGGCTTCAGGTGATAGACCCAGGAGTGTCCTAAAGATGTCCCAAATGTCCTGTGGTAGACCTCCGATCAGATTTTTGTTTAGTGGTCAGAACCCCTGACTATTGATCTAGAGATCCCGGGTTCAATTCCCGGCGGTACCATACACACTATATATATATATATATATATATATATATATATATATATAAACAGCCTCCCGCGGGGAAATGTGATCGCGCATATTTCTAGGAAACTTTGTAGCTTTTACATTCTTCTATTAATTTCTCTTTCTAATTCTATTAATTTTTATTTTTGAGGCTATAGTTTGCAAAGTGGTACAACCCGTCATTTTGTGGTGCGGTTGAAATCCTGGTGTGACCCACATTGTCGGTACACTATTCGATTGGTTCTCAGGATTCCCTTCTGTAAGCAAAGGCGCATGAGTTCGAGCATCTGCAGGTCTCTGCAGGCCTAGAGTCAGTACAGGGACATGACAATTTGAGCCAGAAGGAGTACTGTAGGTTTTTCGCTTGTGTTTGTTTCGTACTGCGTCTTAATACCCACATTTGTATACTTTTATTATTATTATTATTTAGCACCGCGTCTTACTACCCGTTCGGGTTATACGCTTTAAGTACTAATTACGATCATGGTTTTAAGGATTAGTAAGGTTGTATTTAGAGGAAGTGAGCCCGCATTTGCGTGTAGGGAGAGTGGAAAACCATTTAGGAAAAATCCCTCCCATTTCACCCGACTGAGATTCGAACCTCGATCTCCCCGTCCTCAGTAGTCTAGCTCAACACGACTAGCGCGTTAGCCAACTACGCCACCTAGGCGGGTCATTTTTATACTAAATGACTAGAGAGGGGGGAGTTAGACTTTATAAGAGCCCAATTTTGTGACCGAATGGTCTAAGGCGTCACTATCACAATATACTGGCCTCTCGATGACGGAAAGATTTGGGTTAGAATCCAGGTCAGGTTTATTTAGTCATAAATTGTTTCTCACTTTCCCTCCACGAAAATATGTGTACATTTCTTCTAAATTTTACCATCTTAATAGATACTCCATTATTATAAGACATGCGGATGCCAGAACGGGTAGTAATGCGCGTTATAAAAACAAATATTTAGTCAGATATCCACAAAGACAGTGTTTCAGAGCATTATAAAACCTTGGACAAAAAGTGAGAGTAGATCTAATAGCTTTCCAAACTGTCAAATAAGGATCTTCCTGTAGCGATTAGACTCTACCAGCAAGGTCTGACACCTTAACTGCGTCGGTAGCACGCCTGTACCAAACTAAGGGTCCCGGGCTAGATTAACGACACGCCCGGAACCCACCTCAGAGGGCGTAATTAGCTGACGCGCTGGTTTCATGTTGAGATAGACTTCCGAGGACGGGGAGATCAAGGTTCGGATCTCGGTCAGATGAAATGAGGGTCGGTTTTCCTAAATGGTTTTCAACTCTCCCTCGACGCAAATGCGGGTTCATTTCCTCTAAATTCAACTTTCACAATTACACACCCACTAGCGTAATTAGTTCTAAAGCGTATAACCCAAACTGGGTAGTAAGACGCTGTGCTAAAAAAAAAAAGACATGTCCGAAAAATATTTCATTAGTGAAATCGGGGCTTCCCCGTTCACAGTGATGTAACTAACGGGCGGGAGACTGGGTGTTGTGTATTTTCTATAATGAAGTTTTTTAGCACCACGTCTTACTAACCATTCGGGTTATATCCCTATGTACTAATTACGCTAATGAGTTGGGGATGTGTAAGGTTGTATTTATAGGAAGTGTACCCGCATTTGTGTGAATAGATAGTGGGAAATAACTTCGGAAAAACCACCCTCAGTACACCCAACCGGGATTTGAACCCTGATCTCTCTATCACCGGCAGACTAGTCTATTGCGATAGTGACACCTTAGACCATGCGGCCACCGAAGAAAGTTATAATGAAGTTAGCTTGTAAGCTGTGTACTGATACAAAGTATGTTTATATACTGCACGCTAAATACAGCTAAATGTTTATAGAAATATAAATACCAGCGGCAAGTAGGAAGTGAACACTCTTTTATCGTTCCTCTATGGCGTCTACACCCCGCTCCCTCTCCTCTTTAATTGTGTTTGATACGTCGAGGGGAGGAAGGGGGTGGCGCTCACTGTAATTCCGGCCGTATGTGCAGAGATTTCTCCCGTTTCAACGTAACGGCGCGTTGAGTTTTTATTTTTTACTTTAGCGGATTAATATTTTGTTTAATTTGTGTCACGTGATTTGTTCCCGATATTAATGAAACAAATACAGGAGGATTGACATTTTAGTTTTTGGATTGCGTAGAGTTTTGTGTTGAAAATCACAAAATATATTATTTAGTATTTGATTCAGATGGTTTTAGCGCCATGTAATTTAGCTTTCTCTGATATAGTATACGTGTATTACATATTACTGTGTAGTACAAAATAGTTTCGATTATACCTAGAGAGAGAGAGAGAGGTATAATCGAAACTATTTTGTACTACACAGTAATATGTAATACACGTATACTATATCAGTTGTCTAGTAGAATAGACTCTCGATTATCCGGATCAATGAAACGAAGTTTTACCGATTATTTAACAGCCTTCTCTATGGTGAAGGAGTGAGAGAGTAGGGACAATAAATGAGTCCACACTAGCGTGCAGTGGGGATGGGAAAACCATATCAACCACATGTGGAAACCCCCATCCCCACTACATCTTATAGAGATTCGACTTGATAGTCAACCTCTCTTTCACCAGAAACCCAGACTATTGCGCCTTGGACTACGTGACCACCGGTGCGGGTCTGTTCTTGTGTTGCAGTATGATTACCCTCTGGAGATGAAACTTACCAAACTGCTAGCCTGTCGGCCACAGACTTGTTCAATATATTGTGATCAATGATTACAAGTTGAAACACCTGTTTTTTTTGTTTATTTTTAGCACCACGTCTGGGTTATACGCTCATGTAATAATTACGTTAGTTGTTTTAGGTGATGAGAGTTATATTTAGATGAAGTGTACCCGCATTTGCGTGGAAGGAAAGTTNAAAAACCACCCTCAGTAGATAGACCCAATCGCTATTTGAAATCTGATCTCAGAATGTACACTTGGAAAATATATTGCACAAATATTGTTGATGGAATAAATAGATCGCCGTCGAGAGGAAAACAACTTGGAGACGTTAAAGGTTAGCCGTTAAATTTTAACTGGCACCACCTTAGTATCTTCTTTTAAGATTGTATCCGACTTTCTGCCCTTTGGGGTAATTTTATAGCTTAGATTGACAACGTTGACGATAAAAAAAAAGTTATATTTATTTAAATATAATCTTTGTAGCTACGTGTTTTGTTTCATCCCGTGCATATCACCCTAATATCCATAGACGCATAGTTGTATTAATTACATACGGATGAGTAAGGTATAATTTAGACTAAATGTACACACATTATTGTGTAGGGAAACAATACAACATTTAGGGGGAGAGGGGGGGAATCTCAATACACACGGTGGTGTCTTCAAACCAAAACGATACTGATACCTTGATCATCGTGTTCACCGGTGCGTGAATGCTCGCTGCTAGTTCATTAATTAATTCATTCAATGTCATGTTGCAAAAATATATGTTGAACGAAAGTAAATTTATTGATTCTTTCGTGTTGTTTATAATTACTTGTCAAATAAGTTCTTAGTTTTTAAAAAATCACATACTTATTTCGAATAAAAAAAGAGAGAGATTATCGATCTTGATAGCGGACTCGGCCAATATTTTTAGGATTGTGAGTTTGTTTTTTTAGCACCGCGTCTTACTACCTGTTCAGGTTAGACGCACATGTACTAATTACCATAATGAATTAGGGATAAGGAAGGTAGAATTCAAGGAAATGTACCCACATTTAGGCGGAAGGGAAGTGGAAAACCATTTAGGGAAAAGCCCTCCTCAATGCACCCGACCGAGATTCGAACCCCGAAATCCCTGAGATACCTTAGACCATGCGGCCACTGGAGCAGATGTACTGACTAATTTATTTGTTTTAGAGAATCTAGGTTGCACCACCTCGTTAAGGAAAGATGATTTTAATCTGTCTTGTACAATTACTAATTTTGACCAATTTTCTTGGATTTTTTCTTAAGTCTTTACCAAAAACAAAGTTACATTATCATCTGAAATTGCATTCCAGTCAATTCCAAAATACTTGTACTTAGCCCGCTTTCGCTCTCAGTGAATATCAAGAACTGTAGACTTCACCGAGACTCAAACCAATAAAAATTATGTAAGACAATTTAATGATAGTTTTAAGATCTGAACCATCTTATTGCACCAACGATTACCCAGTCATGTTTCTTTTGGTTCGCATGCGTCGCTAGGAGCTATACCCATTCAATTAGACTAATGGAGTAGGGTTGAGTAAGGCATGTATTAAAGGAAATTTGCCCGCATTTGCGTGGGTGAAGCGTGGGAAACCATTTAGGGAAAAACACCCTCAGTTCATCCGGTTGTGATTCTAACCCAAAACCTACTCGACACTGTCAAGCTAGACTAGACGAGAATGACTCCTTTATCCGCGAGCCCACCGGTACCGATGCGGCAGAGGTTCCCCCAACGACAGTTCCCCATGAATCGTACGGGAAGTTCCCGGTGAGTGATGAATGACAAGTTATCCGGTGCGATAAAGTTTTGAGTTGAACCCTCACAACATCGCGTGACAGCTGTCAAAACGATCCGTCCTGGCAGAGCTGTCAACATGACCGCGCGGATGACTGTTCACGAACTCAACACCATTCCATTGTACTCAGAGAAGGAAGGGTTTGAGTTTGACCCCCGTTTCAGGGTATGTTTCTTCGCCTTTCAGTTTTAACACTCGTGCGATTATAGCCATATACAGGACTTAAGGGGCCTAGGGCGATGTAAATTTGGAGGGGGGGGAGGTTTGGAATGTCTTTAATAACACTATTTTGTCTATAAAAACTATTTTAAAAGCTTTGATTTATGTTCTGATTCTACTGTAGTCAGTTTATAAGTTTTTTTATAAAACTCTTGGTTGATAAATGATATGTTAAAATCAATAACAATTTTATTTTGACTATTACTATAATAAGAAGACATGAAAACAAATTGGTCAAACATACAGACAGTAGATGTGGACATGAATTTTTAAATTAAGACTTAAAAAAAATCTTCAAGGAGCTGAAAGACAAAACAAAATTATTGAAAGGAAGAAAAGAGAAGATAGAACGTCTCCAGGATNAGAAAAGAAGGGCCCCGGGAAATTAAGGGGGGGGGGGGGAATTGCAATGATTAATGAAAGGACAAAAGATTCACTAAACACGTTGGGTAAAACAACAATCAGATTGTCACATTTTAAATAAAATAGCTGTATAGTAAAGCAGATAAAGATCGAGTGAAAAGGGAAAACAATTAAACCTCCAAAACAAAAACAAAAAAGCCGTGAACTAACGTAATTAGTAGAGAACTCTTGTGGCAGTAACATGACAGTGACGTCATAGTTTGATAATGTATGTGTGTAGATAGAACTAGTACAAATATGTCGTCTAGATATACTGCAATAGCACATTCAGAAATGCTATTTATTATTCTATTTGTTGTTTGAATTCTACAATACTATTAGCCTAATAAGCAATCACAAGCTAAGGCAGGGGGGGGGGGGGAAGCACCNAGCACCCACTTCAGTGGTCGCGTGGTTTAAGGCATCACTTTCACAATACTTATGATGGACTTCCGATGACGAGGGGATCAGGATTAAAATCCCGGTTGGGTGTGAGGGTGGTGTTTAATACATGGTTTACCATTCTCTCTTCACGCAAATGTCAGTACACTTGCTCTAAATTCCCATTGGCGTAATTAGTAGCCTAAGTATGCGTACAACACGAACGGGTAGTAGTAATATGCAGTGGTAATTTAAAAAACCACGGCGTTAATTTATGCCTAAATGACATCCGTTTAAGTCACAAATGTTCACACCTCGGGAGAGGAAGACCATAATCCTCGGGGTTTGAGTGAAGTTGAGAAATGGAGCCTGAGGAAAGAGCAGAATAAATATTCGAGTGACTAAAGAAGAAATTCTAAGAAGAGTCGATAAAAAGAGAATACATTTTATATAGATTGTGGCTTAGCTATTGAAAATCTAGCTTTGATAATCCTTGGAATAAGTTATTTTACGTTTTTAATCAAATCAAATAGGTTTGGTAGAACTCAAGAAATTGCTGTCAAAATAAGTTGTCTTTTTCTGAAATTGTGGCTTGCCCTTTGAATAATTTTGAGGGTAAATTCTCATTGTAAAAGATTTCTTTGATTTTTTTTNTTGTCTTTTTCTGAAATTGTGGCTTGCCCTTTGAATAATTTTGAGGGTAAATTCTCATTGTAAAAGATTTCTTTGATTTTTTTTTTTTTTTAATAAAAATTCGTTGTGTAGAACTCCTGGAATCATTGTCGAAAGAAATCACGTTTCGCGTTTTAAATAACATATAGATGGAGAGTAACGAAACGTGCGGGGACTAAGGTAGAAACAGGTATAAGATAAGGAGAGGGAGAAAGAGAGAGTTCAATAACGGCTCATAAAACAGAATGCACCCAAAATATCTTATTCTCTTATTGTTTTCTCAAGCCAAGCGTTCAAGAAATATTCTGCCATGATAGGGTACGCTTGCTTTTCACGCGTCCTCGCGACGAAACAAGAATTTAGGGCAATAATTTAACTCTCCACCCTTCAACCTCCTATCCCCCCCCCTCCCTCCCCGTATCCTACAAAAACACATTAACTTAGCAACAAGTCCGGACCGGGATTAAGAAATTATTTCTGCTTTTCTCCAGCGATGTGGAATATTAAAAACTTTTGCCGAGCCATGCGTGAAACTCGCTATTAAAAACTTTGTTCTGTTTTTCCTCCGTGGAACAATCCTACGCATCATACGCACGAGCGATGTTTTAATACTTGATTGAGTAGATACATTTGTACTGAAACAATTATGGCTGTTATCAGGAAATAATCAGTAAAGTAGCTATTATGAAATATATGATGTAATCATCCTTGTTTTGGGAATAGCTAATGTTACTTAATGTATATTTTGAAACAGTTTGGCATATCTTTTAAATTATGACTGTACAGTGTATATATATATATATATATATGTGTGTGTGTGTGTGTGTGTGTGTGTGTGTGTGTGTGTGTGTGTGTGTG
>CABFOV010006624.1:23225-33410 GCA_902141375.1 Timema poppense | reverse complement strand
TCCTGCTCTTAACTCCTGTTTGAGGCCATACTGCTATAGGGGCGTGGTACCAAGTGTGGTAAAGTGAGGTGTTCCTGCTCTTGATGTTATTCAAGATGTGGATCGTGTTGGACATTCCAAGGGTCAACTGTATCACATGTAACATATTAGTAAAGCACTTAGGTAGTTGAGTAAGCCGGTTAGTTATGTGTGTTTAGTGATGCAATTGTGTATTCTTTATAGTGGAAGTGCCCCTTTAGTAGTCACCGGCCTGATACGGCTTAGGCTTTTACGTGCTACGTAATTAAAAGGGCCTTGCTTCGATTTTCGATATGTATTTATTTATAAGTTAGGTAGGATTTATTAATATATGTCGTAGTATATGTATTTATTTATTCCAGTGTGAGTGTATATATTTTGGTCAGTTGGATACCAGTTATTTACCGAGTTTATTGTGAGCTGGGCTCATTTAACTGTTAGCCTGTCGCGGTGGTGTAGCCAGTCCCTGGGTGAGTCTCAAGTTAGCTCAATACCTCAGTTACAATTGTTGTACGCTTGTAATTTTATCCCCTTAGACGGGCCTCTTATTCTGCGTCTTAGAAGGCGTGAGAACAAAATATATGTACACCACTGCAGCATATAGTTGATCATGTACTCCGTATTGGGCAGCTGCTACCGTCACTGTGGATTACTAATTGGGATATTTGAAATTACTATTAATGACTCACAATTAACTCCCTAGGAAGGAGGACAGGGCGTACTCTTCCTCTGGCTGATCATTTCAGACTGGCTTTATCCCGATGTTAAACCAGATCATGGTTGTGTACTATTAGCGCTAGGGGAGTGGGTCATCCATTCTATTTTGTAGCAATTAAACAGCCACAATTAAACCTGTAGACTATCTATGACCTGCCTATACCAGGTCTATTGTATTCTCATAATAAGTCTCAAATGAGATTATATTCATTGTAAGCATGCAATCACGTAGCTTTCAATTAGCTTGGAGCGTTGCAACAGAACAAGTGGCCACCTGGAAACTTTCACTATCATGTGGTAAACTATAAGATCTGAGATCATTTGATCCAAGAACGGTGAGCTAATCAGTGATGAGAAATCACCATTGGCTGGTAATCCATTGCTATTATGATACAGCGGGCATTTATTCATTGAATATTAGATTTCTGAGGGGTAAACTAAATTTTATTTTATTTACTCAATTTGAGAAATAAGATATGATTTTAAATACAATAATGAATAAAATATGATTTGTAGATTATCTACCTCCGACTATAATCGGTGTGATTGTTTAGTATGGTTGATCTTTATATATCAAATTAAAATAATTGAAATAAATGGTTCTAGTTGTGTAAATAAAACTATAATAGACTATATTGTCCAACATATAATTAGCAACTATGAAAACTTTATTTGAGAATACATTCTTATAAAAATTAATAATTACACAGAAGTTGATGTATTGATTACATGCAAATATTATGAACGGTATACACTCTTATTAGTCACATAGAATAATTAAAGACTAAAGAATATTTAAGGTTTAAGTTTGTTTATTTTACAGAAATATGTCATATCTGAACACTACATTTTTAATTTTAGTACAATATTACTAAAGTTTGAACTTTGTTTTAAAAATTTTTTACTAGAAAATTGGCACATTTTGACTCTATATTTTCAATTTTAAAACAATATTACCAAAATTTGATTTTTTTTTTTTTTCAAATTATCAATTGTTTATTAACTCCACTGGATTAATAAAATTCAACCGGAAAAATTTTCAAACATCTAAAGTTTGATAGAATTATAAACCCCACACCATCATATATTAATGAAAATTTTGAGGAAGATGTATTAACAAGGTTGATTTGATCCTTAGTTAATATCTGTGAATTTCTTTTTACTATCGTTTAAAATAGTAATTACGTAAATTCCTCTTTTTAACTTAGTGTCCCGCTTCTCGAAATACATAAATTTTAATTTGATCTTTTTCGCCAAAATTCTGAGTGAAATTTATTGAGTGTATGACGTGGTGGCGTAAACTCTTTCATAAACGTATCCATACTCAAAAAAAAACAAAGGTAGACTTATAAACTACATATATTATAGAATTTCAAAGATGTAAAAATTATTTAAGAAAAACCGATTAGATTACCTTGATTGTCTAAGTGATGGTTACTCTGTCTCTGGTGTGGACTTATCTACGAACATATCACCATGAAGAATTTCACCCCACCTAGCTAGCATGTTGGACGTATCATCGAGTGAGAGTGCGAGGAAATCAGAAGCGACTCTATTTGACTTTGGAGCAATGTACACGCGATTTTCCCAGTCGGTGTCGTCCACTGTAAGAGGTTCTTTTTACATCGAGGCAAGAACCATGGGTTCATTGGATTCAGAACTAATCTCGTCTATATTGCCACAATTCTTCATCGGTGATCTCTTGCGGTTTAGTTGATGCAGTATCAATTTTTTCTTTTAATTGAGTCAGCGTTTCGTCATATCTCGTGCTAAGCACAAAGTCAAGGCGCTCATTTTCAGCAACTGATAAGCGTTGTTCCCTCTTTACTCTTATTATACATTTTACTGTGGTGAAATGACGTGATACTGTTTTGCAACAGTAACTTTTGAATTCGAAACCCTATTCTTCTTTTTCAAAGCATCTCTCAAGGCAAATATGAATTATGACGTTTACCTTTTCACATCAACTTTATTGTGTTTTTAATAAACACTATTATGAAATACATCTAATGTGTGAAGATCTATTTCCATATCACCATTTTCGAATTCTTTAAATATATATATTTTACCAGGCCTTATTTATGTTTACCGTCGAAACATTCACACATTGGTAATACGTTCCAAAAACCTGGTACTATTTAACCGCACCCTTTCGGATTTAACACTGCCATTTTTCTTATGCTAATAGAAATGTTAAATTCACACTAGAAGTTATATCCGCATCGAACTAACGATATTAATTTTCAGTGCTTATAACATTTTACATTTTATTTTCAACAGTCCCACCGAGTCCGACCAACATTTTCGGCCGCCATCTCCGTATAAGCCGTCATTTCCGTCCGCCATCTTAGACCAACATTTCCGGCCCAGGTTAACATTTACTGGCCGTTTATCTATATTGTCACTATTGGGGGATGTAGGTGACACCCTGGATCCCCATTTCTGGGTGGAAGTCAACATCTTATCTGTCGTAACATCCATTAACACAATGCTTGCGGCGCACAACAAAACAAGTTGCATCTTAAGGTTACATAAAGTAACTGAAAAACTCACTAGGAACAAAACAACGAGTCGACAATTATAAAAGGAGAATTAATTTCTAGCTCTAGGTTGACAAGGTCTACCATTTTAATCTGGCGGTGTGTAAACAACAAGACAAGTAACGTCTTACGTTTACATTAAGTAATGAAAAAACTAACTAGGAACCAAACAGCGAGTCGACGATTATAAAGGAGAGTTTATTTATATGTTTTTGTGCCGAGTGAAAAGAATCTGTCACGTAACAAAATATTGTGCTCTCGTCTTTTGGCAAAAGTAAGTAGAGTTTGATTGTTCTTTCTCTCTTTATTCTGATCAGTGTTCAATTTAATATTTATACTAATATTTATTAGTTTCTATTTTATTTTAGTGTCTAGGGAATAAACATTAAATAAATTTATAACTGTCGAATTTATTAACAATGCTAGACCCTCTACGTCATAAAATGCTATACTCGACAATGCCAAACGAAACCACATTTTTGACCATTCTGACCCTAAAAACACTGACGACTCATTTACCATAATAAGAGAGAGAGGACGAACGTATAGTCGGTCCAACTTGTTAGACAGGGATATTTTAGTTCGATTTAAGCCTTTGATTGTGAACTATAGTCCGTTGTATTACCTAAAGACATGTTTCTCTAGTCTATTGGCATATTTGCTTAGAAGTACGGCACCTAAAGATTTTATGGAACTCACAATCAGGAACACGGAGAATAACCTGGACAAACCTGTCAGGGTTTCGTACCGTTGATGTGACCAAATTGATGTGAACACTATTATGAATACATTAACAAAAGTTATTCATAGCTACGCCAAACTTGGCATAGCCGATGTATTGATGAGTAAAGTGAATCATATCAAAATGATGATGGGAAACGGTAGACTAGAGCATTAAAATAAAGTATCTTTAAAACGATTATCTGAGTCACTATTAGATTAGTATAGTCGTTGTTAAATCTTTGACAAATTGTTTGGCAAACGCTATAGTTATAGAGATAGCCAATATCACTAATGATATGAATTATAAATCTTATATTCAGGGGCGTAAAATTAACAATGCGGAGATGATTTTCTCCCAAAAACGCGCATATATTTAACAACGGGAGGAGGGCGCGAACATCACGATAAATTTCAATGTTATTTCGGTGACCATTATAAATTAGGCGTGTAAATTACTCTCTCAACGGTCAACGGGTTGTGATACAGGGGTTTCATATTCGACTAGGTACATTAACCTATTGTATGATGACATCACGCATCACTTCTATGTTATAATAAATATAGGAACCGATTCTCAGTTCAATACTTTTGCGACAGATGTAATATCGGCTTTGAAAGAGGTGCGGGATATTAGTGTAAAATACTTGCACACAATGTATATCCACTGCTCCATGTTTGTACGCGAGAGAAAAATCGTACTGCAGTGATTGTAACAGATTATTTAGGTCTGACACTTTTTTCAATAGCCATATATCGAATAAAATTAGTGACAGGATTTAACACAGGTGTGCAGTATTTGTGACAAAACGAAGTGGATCAATCACCAATTTTTAAAATCTTAATGAACGAAGTGCAAACAGAATAAATACAACCCTAATCGTTGTTACATGCAGACGTTGAGTCAAAAGGAGCACGTTGATAAATATCTAATGTTCTTCTTCGATTTCGAGACTAATTAAGATCGTGCTATAACCGACGACTGTTTTATACACGAAAAGTATTTTCTTCACTTACAACACTATTTGGTAAAATGTGGATTTAACGATAGTATGGACGAGGATTGTGATCAATGCGGGAAACGATCTCATTCGTTTTGGGAGAATTCGGTAGACGGCAGAGATGACCGAGAACGTTTGCCAATAAGATTGTTTGTCTTGCGCACATCTCTCGGGTGTTCGACGTGATATTTATCGTAAATAAGTTTCTATCATTAAACTGCACACAAAGAATCTTTGCGGGTGGAACTAAAATACTCTGCATGGTGATGGACCACATACAATTTAAAGACACCCTAATTTCCTAACTATGCCACAGAGACATACCCCGAAAACGTTTGTACTAGACAGCAAAAAAAAGGACACTACCCCTATCTGTTCAATACAGAAAAAAATTTAAATTATGTCGATGAGATGCCTGGTCCCGAATTGTTTGTCGCGGATTATATGAAACCGGATGAGCGAAATGACTTTATGGTATGGAACGCCGAGAATCTTGCGCAGGGGTATATATTTTATAATAAGTAAGAGTTGATGGCCTATTGTGTTTACGACGTTAATGTATTATGCAAGAGTTGTCGTAAATTTCTTCATCTATTTCTATATTTAGTTTCGACGGACGTGTTTAGGGAACCTTTCGCTATCTCGTCGGCGTGCAATCGTTTATTTAGAAAACTTTTTTTAGCTTCCGATACGATAGCCATTCTGCCTAAAGGAGGAAACAGGTGAGGAGACAAACAGCCTGTGAAATAAATAAAATCTTTAGTACATCTGCAGAAAACAGCCCCAATATCCACATACAACACGCCATCAACGGATGTGAGACAAAAATCCTGGGAAAGAAGGTGGGCAGTTATAGTGAGAGGACGAGGGAGATTTTAGAGTTTGACGGTTGTTTATTTCACTGGTGCACATGTATATCATACCGTGACGCCACTATAACAGGGACAAAAGAGACGCTCTTTAAACGATACGAGTGCCCTCTGTTGAGAGATAAAACATTTAGAGCCGCAGGGTACATTGTAACCACAATGAAAGTATGCGACATTGATAAAATACTGACTGAAGACACAGGATTAGACATTGAGTTACACAATCACCCTATGATTCGAAATGCTCCCCTTGATCCTTTTGATGCACTGTACGGTAGACGCTGCGAATCTATAATTCTAAACTATAAGACTAAACTCGATGAGAAAATATGATATTTAGATATATGCAGTTTGTACCTGTGGGGGTACAAATATTTTAAATTTCCTGTAGGTCAACCAATTAATATTTTTGTCGCCGAAGACTGTCCCGATGACGTTGTAGATCGAGAGGGTAAAATTAAATATACTGTTTTGCCTCCTGGAAAATTGTACCACCTCGTAATGCCCTACACGAATCAATAAAACCTAATGTTTGGTTTATGCTCTTCTTGTGCAAACGAAATGAACCAAGGTGATTGTACACACAACGACTCTGACAGAATTATTACAGGCACATGGATAGTGGAAGAAGCTCGACTAGTCATAGAAATGGGCTATAATGTGGTTAGAGTGCACTAATTTTGAGAATATAAAATTACCTAGTTTGACCCTCAAACCAAAGAAGGAAGACTGTTTGTCGCGTATACAAACAAGTTACTCAAGATCAAACAGGAGGCGTCGAGATACCCCGATTGGGTAAAAATAGATTCTAACAAAGACAATTACGTTGGTTACTATTACAAAACTGAGGGAATAGTGCTGGATTAAAATGAAATTTTTAAGAATGCAGGAAAGCGCGCACTTGCTAAATTGTGTTTAAACTGTTTCTCGGGACCATTTGCAATGAATTAGATTAAGACGCAGACCAGCATAGTGAACTCCCCAAAACGGTTTTGTCTCCCTTCTCACCACCTCCGGCATAGAGGTTTGCAACATTATCTTTCCCAACGACGAAGTTGCTTGTGTCTCGTGGACGTACCGCAAGGTAACCGCCCTCCCGCTGGACACGGTAAACGTACCTATAGCCACGTACGTACTACTGGTGCTCATATGAAATTATATTCATATCTTAGGCACTTGGGTTGTTCTTGTCTTCACTGTGACAAGGCCTTTATTATTAGTGTGATAAGACCAACAGACACGTACACCCAAACGACAGGTGACAAGTTGGGCGATATGACAAACGAACTGACCACCTACTCTAAGAAAGCGTAAATTACTTAGTTTGTTTCTGGTGGACCTAAAAATTATTCGTACATTGTGTTTGTTCCCGAGACGAACTAATACAGGTCCACCACCAAGGTCAGTGGTGTAACGCTAAACTATAAAAACACAAAAATTGTAAGCTTTACGAATATTAAAGACATGATTTTGAAAGACGTGGTCTCCGTACACGTGACCAACCCTAAAAAAATTAAAAGAGTCTCCATCATCTTTTCCGAGATGGAGATAAAAAAAATTTAATATTGCATTCACTAAACGTCGGATATTAAATAACAACACCTCCGTACCCCACGACTATAGTTGATCACATTTCTTTTTTCTTTTATTTGCTAGTATCAAACACTCAGATAAGGGAGGGAGGATTTGAACAACACAATAATGAGCGAGTCATCTGTAATTGTAATTTAGTATATTAGATAAAATCAGCACGTCCATCCTCACTCTTTGAAACAGGATTTGTTTCGACTGTCTGCCGAAGAGTTAAATAATTTACCTATAGAATTTATTAAAGCATACCAATCAATCAATCAATCAATCGCACTCGGGATTTACTCCCCCCCCCCTCTGTACAGCATTAATTAAAATAATATAAATATTGTTTGGAACATTATGATAAGGGTATAACACAAATTGATGGACCGCCATCTATTAGGAAAAATGTCGACAATGTCTTAACATCATCGTAGATGAAAATAAACTCAGCAACTATGTGTTATATTTTTATACGTGACTGTTTTCTTACAGTGGTCGCCCAAGGTGGACACTGACTGTTGTTTCTTTTTATTTACAGTTTTGGATCAACAACTCTGTCCGGCTAGACAATCCATTCAAAATACAAAGAATCTATAGGAAAGCGACAGGGCTGCTTAACGGAAATTAATTTTTTGACCTGAGTCAGAACGCGGACGAACGCCTAATCTTCAAAAAGGACATATTCGACACTATTTGTAAAATGTTTGGTCCCTCTAGTCTACTAGATGAAACAAGTCAGGAAAAATAGTCACGTACAGTCAGTGTTGAAAACGGCCACTACTATATTGCGCAAAGCTATTCTCAAAGTCCCCGACCCGGAGTTTATAACAACACTCGGTGAATGTGCGCTGCGCACATTAAACAATGATAATAAAATTTGTAAAAGAGATAAGCATAAATTAATAAAGTATAAAAATTGTATGCGAAAATTGGACTGTAAGGGTGTTTCGTTTAAGAAAATAAGAAATGTTGCCTTTCAATCGGGCAGATTCCTAAGATTCATTCTACTGGCTAATCTTTCCGCTCTTGTCGTGGCCTTAGTTAAATAATATTTCACAACTTAAACAGATGCTTCTCGTCCTGCCCGAACTACTTAATTATAAACGCAATGACAAGTCTTCAGATTTAGTAAAGATTAAAATTATTTTTATTAGGAAATCTAGAAGAAAAATATACGATTATCAAAGATTGATTATTTTAGAAAGTTTCAACAACGACAGGTTCCTCCGACCTACTCGGCATCATAGCTGGGAAATATTTATCACCATACGTACACAGGATAGTGTCTACAGACCCTGTATTTGGAATTAGGAAAGAGGGGGACAATTTTAAATTGGGAATCCGAGTTTTACCATACAGGATAACGATATCTACACGGGTAACACACACTATAAAGTATGCAAGGACTTAAGGAGTTGTTGACGAAAAGAAACGTAAGTAAAGATATAACTGCAGACAGAGATTAAAAAAATAATTAAAGATGTACTAATTGCCACGAGCGCTCATTATCAAAATTTTGATCGTGACGGAAAAATATCTAGTAGAGGTTTGAAATATAAAACAATCATTCCTAAACAGTTTCCGGCCGGAAATCTTTGGAACACACTCAGATGACCGCCACATTAAAAAATTATATTACAATCTTCCACAGCCATCGGCGTTTTCTTTCGTCGTAAAACTTCAAAATGCTAGTTGAGTAGGTAAAATAAAAGTAGGCAAATAGTTAATCGAGCAGGACGCTTACACTCTTCAACGTAGTTTAAGAAAAAGGTTTCTAATTAACCCGTACAGAGTGGCCAACATCGATGATGTGTGGGATATAGGTTTAGTATATATGAGAGCTTTTAAAAAAGTACAACAAAGGGTTCAACTATCATCTAAACATTATCGACCTATTTTCATTGTACTCGTGGTTAATACCCCTTTAAACAAAATCGGGTGCAAACATCACTTTGGCTATAAAACGTGTTTTTAAGCGAGAGGGAAGACGCCCTCTTTCGGTTCAGTCGGAAAAGAGTAGAGGATTATTAAATTCTAAATTTAGAACATTTTTTTTAACAAGAGGACGTTCATTTTTATCATTTTCATAATCCACACATAAATGGAGCCGTCTTGAAATGCTTCAATCGCACGCTTAAATATATAATGTGGAAATATTTAACCGTATTCAACACTCCCAACTACATCGATGTGCTGGACAAGCTAGTTCAGAATTATAACGCTAGTGTTCATTCGAATATAAGAATGGCTTCAGCGTCAGTCACTTCCTTAAAATACTACTACGGCTTGCGCTGTGCACCCTTATTTTTAATATAATAAAGGAATCCATTTATATTTTAATTGTGCGGCGAACGCGGGCCGAACTTTCAACTTCCTCCTAGACTACTTGGACCACACTGAGTTGTGATTTGGAGCCGAGATCGGGCAGCATAGACATTTGCAGTGCGATGTCGTCCATTACGCAGAAGGAACTAGAAGGGGGGAGGATCGGGGTTGAGTGTTTTTGCAAGATCGACAGATGGTGACACTGACGTTGATAACTTTAGGACTATTTTCTTTAACACCATTAATTTACGCATTAATTCTCCTTGGTTTTCTTTATTAGTGATCTAAATTAATTTCTCTTTGGTTTTCATATGTTTGATAGTCATTGTTTATTTTTATGTAAGAACTAGGTTTAAAAAAAACATTAACGTTTTGCCACCTTTTGGCGGTTTGATACAATGTGTGGGGCTTTTTTTTGAG
>CABFOV010006624.1:8484-22108 GCA_902141375.1 Timema poppense | reverse complement strand
ATTAGCACCACGTCTTACTACCCGTTCGGGTTATACGCACTTACGCTAATGTGTAATGGTAGGGTGATTGTGAGATGAAATGAAGGACCTACAGTTTAACGTGGAATCCGAACCACGGTGGAGGCCTGGCATTCCCCACATTCACAAGATCTCTTGTCAGAGGTGAAGGAAGGGTTTTGTAATCAGATAAATCTGTGCCGGGACCGAGGATTGAACCCCGGCCACCAGCCCAGAAGTCTGAACTCTTACCCCTGGACTGCCAGGTCACCCTTAATATATGACAAAATTGGCTTAATCCATACGGCGTGATCACGATCGGTTGGAGGTGGGTCTAGCCGAATGATCCTATACTGTATGTTTTGAAATCTCGAAGATAACATTTTATCCAAGAATTGACGGCAAACGTAGTAGTGACCCAAGTGGGACGTGTTTCGTTTCCTCAACAAGATTTAGCATCCTTTAAGGAACTTTATAATAAAATTATGAGCTCGATAAGTGATAAAGTTGATCTCGAGGTTCTAATATCTTAATTTCAATGGTACTTTCTTCGCGATCAAACAATGTTAACCGAGATTAAAAAACAAAGGGGACAAGTACGTCTGACGAGTCACCCATAACTACACGGTTCAAAAACACAATTTCTTTTACGGTGGCGAAAAGAAAATTTGAATTAGGATCTCCAATTTGTCTCTATGTTGGCATCGGAGACTTAATTACGATCATTCGAAACAGACTACCCAAGATAGAGTCACTTAGTGCGTTTAATACACATATGAGGGATTTAATGATTGAGTATATTTAGGTGTTTTTTTTTGCGTAAGCTACCCGGGTTCTAGTTCATTCAAAACAGAGCCTGTCTTTGTGTACACATACAGTATCCCCATGACTTCTTTGGTGCTGACTGACAGCTAACAGCTGACTTCTGACAGTCAACATTTAGGTATATACCTAAATTTTCACCGTCAGAAGTTGACAGCTGCTAAACACATGTTTTTGCAGATCATATGGCTCGGCGTAGGGATACATAATTTGGTCTGGTAACTTTTCAAAGCTATCAGTCAGCACCAAAGAAGCCATGGGGCTACTTGTACATTATAGGACTACAGTTGCTAGGTTAATCCTATGTGAGATTGGTTAGCGTCATACAATTCTCTTCCGCCACCGCACATCACATGTTATTTCCTATATTCTTTTTCCCATCGAGAAATGTAATTTTGGCTATATACGTATAGGTTTATACCCAAAGTTTGGCAAATGAGTGAATTTTCAATCTGGTCCCGTGTCCACCGTGGAGGTTTTACATTTTAGAGAAAAAACTAGATAAATACATACGAGAGGAAGTAATTTAGCTAAGTCTTAACAATGGAGGGGGAGAGAGAAAACATCGGTCCCGTCTACCACGCCATATATAAAATTCAAAGGTTCCGTGGTCTTGGATCGTTCTTGGACGTACTGTTTCGATTTGTCAAACCATTGTTTGTGAGGGTTGCTAAAGTGGTGGGAAAACAGAAGTTACAAACAGGTTCGCAAATTCTGAACGATATAGCCATAAAGGAAACCGAACAAAAATTATTTGATATATTTAAAAAGCACGTCACTCAGGCAGTCGAGGGACGTGCCTTTAAATAAATAAAAAGCGTAAACGAGAAAAGGGAACAAGAGAGCTAAAAAAGGTATTTTCAACTAATTATGAAGTGTTCGAAAACAGATCTCGATCTTTTTGAAGAAAAATGCATTCAAACGATAATTAAAAATAATAAAGTGGTCGAATAAAAGCCCATCACTTCCGTGGACAACTACGCTCAGTTAGAGTTCTTCTGTCCCGGAGACGGCGAGAACTTTCGCGACCTCTCTTCGATTAAATTATATCTTCGTATTCAACTGGTGAAAGGGGACGGGACACCGGTCGCGGCCGACAATAAAATCGGATGCGTCAACAACTTGTGATTAAATTATATCTTCGTATTCAACTGGTGAAAGGGGCTGGCACATCGGTTGCGGCCGACAATATAATCGGATGCGTCAACAACTTGCTACATTCTTTATTTAGTCAAATAAATATCTCCCTCAACGAAAAAACTATTACAAGCAGATAGACAGCTATGTGTACAGGTCTTAGTTAGAGACTTTAACTAATTATGGTCGAGACGCCTCCGAGACCCACCTGGTGAACGGTGTGTGGTTTTTGGATACCCTGGCCGCTATTGGTGAACTCGTTTCATCCACAGAAAACAAAGTCTTTTCCAAAAGATTAGACTTGTTAAAACATCCGGTCGACTTGGTGGGACGTTTACACGCCGACATATTTATTATTTCAAAATTGCTATTTAACAATGTATCCATGCACGTTAAATTGATTCGCAACAAAAGAGAGTTTTATCTGCTCACAGACGCTGAGAATTTAATACTGACGTCCAATTAAAAATTTCAGATGCCACACTTTTTGTTAAACACGTGGATATGTCGCCGACTATTTCACTCGCTATAGAAAAAACACTATTACGAAAGCCGGTCCAATACCAGATCAACAGTGTGGATGTCAAGTTTGTGACCGTACCGAAAGGATTCAAGTTTGTAAGCCTAAACAGTTTTATTCAAAGGTTTATCCCTAAATTTGTTTTATTCACTATGGTATCTAACGATGCATTTGTGGGTAGTTTGAACACTAATCCATTTCAACACATTCACAGAAACCTGGATCGTTCCGTCCTGTTTGTAAATGAGATCCAAAAACATTTGCCCATTTTGATAAATTTTGACACATTCGGCACGTCAACCCTAGACTTTGTCACATTATTTTTGGGATTGGGCATACACCACCAAAACAACGGACATTTAATCACGTGAGACATGTCCAATAATGGTTACTTTGTACTAGCGTTCGACTTGACTAATGACAGTGCAGGACAGGACTCGCACACTAGCCTTCAGTCAGAGGGTAACGTGAGATTTGAGTTACAGTTCAAGATAGACCTTGATATCGCCATAACCTGTTTGTTCTGCTCTGAGCACGAGGTGATGGTGTCGATAGATTCTAATCGGGAGGTGAAAATTAATTATTAACACAATGAATTCGCATCAAATAGACACACTACTGCAGCGAAAAATTTCAATCTATAAAGGAACATTTCCTCTCAATAAATTACCTCAAAATATCACTCGTCCCACCCTATTTGTGGTAAATCTAGACCCTCACACTAAACCCGGATCCCATTGGGTGGTTTTATATATTTCTAAATTTGGGGCCTATTTTGATACATATGCCAGACGACCGAGCTTAGCGATGACTATACTCATGAATAAACATTTGAGAAGATGGACGTACAACAGAAAATGACTCTGAGCCATAGCGTCCAGTGTGTGTGGCCACTATTGCTGTCTGTCTGTCGTTACCAAGGGTCGCTGGTTGGAGCCTGAGGAGATTCACAGACCTGTTCTCCGTCACCGAATTGTGCAATAACTACCAATTTTCCTTCACGCTGTTCAAACGTCCCTTTGGCAGCTGTCCAATCTGTACGCTCCGGGCTGCCCAAACGTGTGATCCAGCATTAGATATAAAAATTATACAAGAGTTTTATTTAATCATTTGTATGCAATTATCTGACAGATGATCATCAACGTGTTGGCCATATTTGATTTTTGATTTATCGTCATCACAAAAAAGGAGTTGGTGTTAACCGAGCTGGTGATAGTTTTCATTGACGACATACAATCTTCGTGCTATCAATTCAATAAAATCACTGGACTGTGATACTCCATTTTGGTTCCAATTCTAAAGCTAAATTTAGATATAGAGGTTGTACCTTAGGCATATAATAAAAAAAGGCAATTTCTTGTCCCGTCTCACAGGGCGGACATTCATTCCTCTACGAGAGGATTATACATGCCATTTGTCTATTTGGTCAACTCCAATTGTTGGGGATGTACCGCTCCTTGTCAGAAATCACCCCGTGCGTGTTGAAACATGTAAACGCCTTAGCAGGATTATTCAGATCTCACAGCGATGAGAAATTGTATAAATTTTGTTCAATCAACAAAGACGATGACAACGACGACTATACTACATTTAATTGTTACGACTGTTGATAACAGGTCATCAGTCCAGAAGCAGACAGTGAGGGAGAAGTTGGTGTGCAGCTGTAATACGGTGTAGGATCATCTCTTGTCCAATCGAGCTGAGGATTCACAACTGGCGTCGTCTTCGTTCGAAACCGTGACTTTTGAGCTAAACGACAAACAGAACAAACACGTAGAGTTAGGCCTATTTCTTAACCGCAACTTTTACTTTCACGTGATGTTTTCATCAAATTCTAAGCGTCTAATATTCATCTTTCCCCAGAAAAACTTTTTCGTTAAAGAAATGACGTTTTGGTCCTATTGTGTGGAGAACAACTGTATAAACTTTGAGTCGAAAATAAATTACTATAATACAGTGGTAAAAATACTTTTTGGAATGTGTAAATTGAGCCTGAGTGAAAAAAATCCAGATATACCTGTCTATGGACGAATTAAAAATTCTTTACGGTATTGAACAATATATCACACGCCCCGTAAAATATCTCAATCATCCTAATGTAATGGTATTCATAAGGAATGTCCTTCCCTACAAATATTTTGTCAACCCCTCCAATCCTATCACATATTTTGACTATATATCGTTGTTCGATGATATTTGTATTTTTATTCATAACAAAAATAAATTGTGAAAATTTTGTATTTTTTATTACAATAATAATAAAATATATATTTATCTTTCATTTCTAGTAATATTTCCCTCCTATTTAAATGTTATATTTGTAGTAAGAGCCACATCACTCTTTAAACAATTATAAATTTCCCACTTTCTAGAGTATATCTAAATATGACGTCAATAATAAACATAACAACCTTATAATGGGTGGATATGATGCTTCATACGTGGTACAACATTAATATACACCAAAATAAAACGTCACACTTTTATGACGTCATACACTCACTCTACATAAGACCTCTAAATTTGACGTCATTATTAAGCACAACAACCACAGTACTGGTGGTTATGGTGTTTTGTGCGTGTTTAGGATGGATATAATAATATATATTATTTTAAACTGATTTTATTCACGTCATTGTCATATAATACATTATTTAAATACCTCTAACTTAGTCACACCCTCCCCTCAAACGTCATACTCTTTTGATAGCACAGATAATTATAATTCATTCAAATCCGATTTTTCAATTAATAAATGTTATTCTTTTGTGACGTCACTGTCATACGTCACATACAAGTCATGCTATTTATCATCACTGTCATACATCACATACTTAGTCACACCATTCAATATCTTCAGTTCGGGTAAATGGGATAACGCGTAGCACATACTACTGGCTTGTTCTGAGCTAACGTACACATGTTTTGGACTTTAAATTCCTATAGCTTTTAATTGCTTCTTTACAAAAGCTGAGTCTTGAACAAGTCTGGGTACATTATTTTGTCCTTTCCCTTTCACACCCCCTTCCCTAGGCACTGCCTTTACCGTGGGAAGCACTATTAACACTATACGTCACGTCTGGTGCCATCGAGAGCTACTAAGAGCCCAGGGGCAAATGTCAAGCCCCCTTTTCATTACTCTAATGCAAAACTTTTCAGAACCCTCATCATCCTTTTAAAAAAAAGGAACCTCTAAGACTGTGCGCTTTTCAGAGCTTATATCGTTATGCAAAGAGCAAAATTTATACTTAAATTTAACAACGATTTTAAGAAAATTATTCCAGATGTTTCTCCTAAGACAACTCCTAACCATCCAACTTTGCACGAGAGTTTTTCAGAAATACAACTAACATACACACATTTGCAACAAATATTTTAAATTGACAAGTGCTAGGAAATAACTTTAAATATAATGCTTACCTTTTGATTCCTTTGTATGTATATTTTACTACACAGGTTCTCATTTTTAAATTAATAAATTTAGTTAAGACTTAACAACTTTGGATATAAATGATTTATATAAAATTCGTCTTTTGAAATTTTCAATTAGCCAACATTTGAATGATGGAGTCAAAATTCAAGGTCCGTGCAGGTTTTGATGGAATGGATAATGTTTCAAGATCATTTAGTCTTTGTTGACCCATTGTTGATCTCAAACAGTTCTGTATTCTGCAAAGCACGCTAAAAGATCGTTCTGCCTGAGCAACAGAAACTGGGAGTATACAGAATGTGCACAAAACGACGCAAGCTCAAACTCAAGCACAATAACATTCGGTTCTCTTACGATAGCACAACGTTATAACTTTTGTTTTTCTCAAGTTCGTTTAAGCACTTGCCACGATTGTATTCCTCAGTTCCAACGCACTGCATAATACCTCCTCGTCCCAACAGAAATCCTGGTGAGCAGCATTTGGAGGGGTGATGTTTGTGCCGAATAAGATTGGAGAGCTTTACGTAGGATCCGCAGCATTTAAATGGCATAATGTCAGTTGGAGATGCAGCAAAAGAAATAAACACTCGCTTTACTCACAAACTCTAACGGTTTTTTTTTAAAATGTCACCGCTAGCTCCAATGATGGCAGCAGAGCGTGTCTAGTTTATTAATTCACTTCTAAATATCACACTTTGTCCTCGAAGATATATCATACAGCGTGCTTTATATTTAAGTGCTTATAATCCAAATAATAGATTGACTTTGGAAGGAAAACGTTACCGAAACTGCCCAGACCGAGTATGTAGGCGTTGGGTGTTTCACCTATAATTTTAACATTTGAATAATTTTTATAAATTGTTAAATCCTCGAGATTTACGGGTTATTCAGACTTTACCTCCTCCGGTGGTGGTGGTGGTGGGTACTCAGGTGACTCTGCTGACTGGTATACAGCCGACTCTGACGGCGGGTACGCCTATGGATCTGACGCCTCTAATGCTGGGCATGCAGGTGACTCTACTGACTGGTAAACAGAAGACTCTGGTGGTGGGTACGCCTGTGACTCTGGATGTGTGTACGCCTGTGTCTCTGGGGGCTGAGGTGGTGGCGTCGTGAAGGAATGTGGCGGGTGGTGTGGAGCTCGGAAGGGCGGCGGTGGCGGTCGGGGCAACACAGCCACAACGTCCCCCTTGTGGAAATTATACACGGTGCACGTCATATCACATATGTACGATTCCTCGATTCTCTCGTAGGGTAGTACTTCCATCGCTCTTATCGTGTGACAGGTAGAGTCGCAAAACTATATGTAGCCTCACCCCTCTACTTTATAAATTACATGTTTATCACTCACCGCCACACTGTGAACATTCTCCACCGTCATATAGGCGCGCCCCTCAATCGTATGACCCACAAACATTAAATTAATATAGCCAGATAGAAGCATGGTGAGCGTCCCCGAGAGCTAAACATTCTGTATTAATTTCTCCGCTGCCCGATGTTGTTAACAGCCGCATCTCTTAAACGCGTTCAAATTTCACAATGGTAGGTGAACCGTGTTTTACTCCAGCGCAGGTAAATACCAGTTTTTCTTTATTTAACTCATACACGTCTTCATCTGTTAGAGTACCAAAACGACAGGATAAAAATACACAAAATTCGCCATCTAAATAGGCTTTTAGGCGTCTCCCGAACTTTGTATTGACCGCTTTTAATTTATCCACCGAGTAATTTTGATCTACGGTTAGATCACACAATTTTACGGTCTGCACGGCGTCGACAATATTTACCAGTTGCTGTAACTTGTCCATCTTGAGCTGCTCTACAAACGCTTATAAATAGACAACCAAGTGGGCGTCCCTCTTTATACCCACCCCTTAGATCGACGTCACGAGAAGAACAGGGTCACGATCTATTCTTCTCTCGACTTGTCTTGTCTGCCCGCCAACCTGGCGCCAGGGAAAACCCAAGAGGTTGCAACACACTGACCTAGTTCACGATCTATTCTTGTATCGTGAGCCATCAAGCTGACGCCAGGGAAAACCCCGTTGCCCGGGGCAATGACCTCAATATCTATTCTTGTCTTGTCGGGCCGACATACAGGCGCCAGGGTTGCGAAGGAGGAGGGGGGTCTCAAGACAGGAGAACCAATTATCACACTCTACCACCGACAGCCATATCATGAGGTTCGTGATGGGCAGTCCTGTAGTGTCTTGTGGCGGAGGAGTCTATGTTCATTCAACATAAGACAGCCATAGTGCGAGGTTCATGCCGAAACGTTACGGACCGTTTGCTCACCCCAATCAACGAATAAAAAACTCCAACACCTCAATCCTAGCCTATAATTAATTAGCAATAATCAATTAACAATCCTTAATATTTAAAAGGCCGTCAGGAGAGGTTCATCCCAACAGGGCCTTGTGACGGAGGAACCAATGTTCATTCAAAAAAACAGCCATAGCGTGAGGTTCTATTAAACAAATCAATGAATAAAACTATAACACCCAAATCCTAGCCAAAAATCAATTAACAATAATTAATTAACAATCATTAATAATTAATCATCAAGAACCAACAGGTCCTGGTTGGGGGCTGTAGAGGGAATAGTGGGAGGAGGATGGGGAATCAAATGGATGTGGAAAGTAGGTCAGGGGTGGGTGGAAGGAGGCTATTTATAGCAGCCAATCGAGGAGGCGTGGTCACGTGACCAGTTTAGGCCAATCACAGCCGGTTTTATCAGGGCCAGAACACTACTACAGTGGTAATATTGATACGCTTTTGTATTTTCTTTTCAATTTTGTTTAACAAACATTAAAATTATTATTTTGACATTCTAAAACATTTGTAGAAGCTTATTTCTTCCTATTAGAATTCCTTGAACAATCTATGCCATTCACACACAAAATTCTAAGTTTCGGCACTTTCTCACCGACACTGTTTATGGCTGTTCTTCTACCTAGCTTCTTTTTCTTCGTCAAGCAAAATCGCAATCAATGCAATTTGGTCGATGTTAAACCTCATCATGTTTGTAAAACCACTTTGCTTCCGCTAAAATTTTCCAGAACACTGACGTGATGTTGACGTTGATTGTGCAGAGGTTTAACATGATGCTGCCTTGATGTGCCGTGACAATACGTTACGTATAGTGTGAATAGTACTTAACGGTATTTCCTTTCCTCTTTGATTCAACCCGTTTCTTAATTTTAAATCTTTACTTCAGGTGGCAGAGAAATACGGTTCAAATATTATCATTTTAAAATCATGTTTATTATGAACTCTCTTTTGCGACTCTGCAAAGTATTTATGGAAATGTGTTAGTTAACTTATTTCGTGGGCACTAAGATTTTATTTTTTTATTGCTTCCTACTAAATAACTCTCTTTTGCGACTCTGCAAAGTATTTATGGAAATGTGTTAGTTAACTTATTTCGAGGGCACTAAGATTTTATTTTTTTATTGCTTCCTACTAAATAACGATTTAATTTGAATAAATTTGGTAACGACATATGACCTTGTGATGCACATAAGGAAATAAAATTAAATTAAAGGGCAGTCGATACATTTTTAACACCTTCAAAAACGCAAAATAATATAATATGCAATTTTTTATTGTCCCATAAACATGATTTCTTTACGAGTCCACATGGCGAGCGTTACCACATTTGGTAGAGATGGTGGTACAGATGTAATAAACTCTTAAACATATTATATCCCAGGGCCTTTGCTTTTGATGATGGACTGAGCTCTGTCCGTTATTCACATTGTAATTATTTACTTACATATACATATTTACCCAAACCAAGCGGGAAAATATGCAATTTTAAAATGTGCGATGGTTAAAAATAATAAAAGAAAAAGTGAGACACAAGCAAAACTTAGTCCAATATTTACACTCTTACACTCGGTGACTAAATTTTTCACAAATTATGTTATTTGAAATAATAGTCTTCAGCTCTTAAGATTATTGCAACAAAATAATGTGTCTATTCAACAACAACAAAAATGTATTAAAAATAAAATCTCTAATATAATTAGTTTAATAATCTGGTAGTATGTTTGATGATAATTAGATTTAATATATATAAAAAACTATAATGATAGAACCTTTGTTTATTAGGATAAACAAAGTACAGATTTAATTATTACAATCTTTATGTTACTACTAATTATAATTATCAAATACATAACGTTAATTTTACCTAGTATTAAATAACATTACGTAAGCAGGCGTAGACATATGAAATTAAAACAAAGATTTTTATGTTGAGTCTACACAGAAAATTTATGCGATATTACTTTTTAGTACGAGTGTACCAAGCTTAAAATTCCGAGTTGGCTTCGAAATAGATATCAGCTTCGACTTCACTTGGAAAAAAAAAACTTGGGCTTTGACACGAAGCTTCCCTAATAAGAAATATTGAGGGCTTAAATATTCAATATATGGTCAATTACTGCTATTCTTAGACGTAATGTGTAATACATATCAATATTCATGTGAGATAATCTGAAATAACATAGTTGTTAGCTGTGATAGTAGCTTTATTTACCAGAATAAAATAAAAGTTACAAAAATGTGTGCAACAAAACAGTTTTCCAAGTAATTTTAGTGGGTAAAGTTCTATAAATAACCCCAATATAATAGTTTTACAAACATTAAATAGCTAACAAATAAATAGTACAACTTGTATTTATATATTCGATTCGAGTTCACTTAGGATTGAAAAAGTGAACTTTTTAGGATAACTTGCTTTTACCTAATATAAAATTTAGTCAAACTAGTTTAAAGTATTTACTACATTGATTGGAAAAGGTGCATTCAATTAAATAGTTTTTCTCTCAAACAATCAATTAATAAATATTTAATAAAAAGGAATTAACTAACTTTCCAAGTTATTTCAAAATTTAATTCAAAAACTAATTAAATAATTTAATTGTTTTCAGTGCCGTCATCTTAGAACTAACACTAAAAACATATTTGGTTATATAAACACATTTAAAATATATATTAGTATTGATATATACAAGTTAAAACAGTAAAGTTAAATATATTATTAGAATATGCGAGAAAAAACAAAACTCCAGTGCTCTAGCTTTATAAGAAACAATTATATTTTATTATTTTTTATCATATCATTTAGTTTTCAATTAAACAAAACTATATTTCAAATAAGGCTCAAATTAATCAATTTTTACATATAAATTTATCAAAAATATTTATTATGTTTTACATTAGTAAATTCTCTTGCAGCAAGTTTTGTTTGTATTTATTTAAACAAATTCAGTCTTTTATCATAGATTTATAAATAAATCATCCGGCGTAGTTATAAAGCGTGCTTTTTCAACCCCCCGATAATATTTGGAATTCTCTTTTTGAAAAATCAGATTTTTGACAGAATATTATTTATCCACACATCTTTATTTTGTATTTACAATGAGGATTTATAGTTCCAGTAAATTATAATTTAATATTCTTTAAATTAAACTAAACATTTATCAAAAATAAGTGTCCAATTTGGCAACTCTCAGTTATCTGTCCTCGAAATACCTGAAACAGGAAATGTTACATATAAATAAAAAATAATCAGCCGACTGTCCAAAAAATATAATATTACATGGCTATTCAGAAATATAATATGATTTAAATTAGTTAAAGTGATCTATTAGTTAGCTCACAAACTTTATTTTATTGCGTAATTTTATTTGAACGTAATGTAAATGGAAAAAAAAAAAATTAAATGTGAAGTGTATTATTTAATACCAAATATTTTCTTTGGAAGATAAAATTATTATAAATTTGCTCTTTTTTTATTTTTCAGTAGAAAAAATTATGATTAATAATTCACTATTTGCAATATTTGTAGACTAAAATATTTCATTTAAATATATGTTTGCTAAGACAGACCATCAGATATAGGCCTACAATATATAAAACATATTAATGACACAACCTAGTTTAAATATTAATATTGATGAAAAAATATGGTGTCGTTTGCCTGTCCTAATAAGACTATTAAAGTAAAATTTTAGTGGGAAATGAAACCACAAGCAGTGAAAAATATATAAACATTAAAATTGAGGTAGCTAATTATGCTTACTCAGCACTTAAAATAATATTGTGGTTTAAGAGATTAGAATGTTTTTATTCGTAAATATATAAAATACATGAAAATCATTAATAATAATAATAATAATAAATAAAAATAAATTGTAGATAATTATTTAATGCACATTACGTAATTGATTTATAATTTGAATCTTGTTTTCTATTGTTTGAGATATTTTTTAAGTATATTTCAAAGGTATGAATATTAGTTCAGGTATACTCTCAAAACCGGTTTATCTGGCAGGTTAGCAGTGGGACTCTTTTCAGTATCTCGTTTACTTGTTCAGGTTATAAGCATGTGTACTAATTCCCCTAGTGTGTTAGGAATGAGTAAGGTTGGATTTAGATTAAGCGTATCCACATGTGCGTGGAGGAAAAGTGGGAAAACATTTAGGAAGACCCAGCCTCAGTCCATCCGACCGGAATTCGAACCCCGATCTTCCCCTTAACATCAGTCTATTCTAAGCAGCCACAAAAGCAGGTAGGATGTATTTAACGTAGAAACAATATATAGTAGTCCCATGACTTCTTTGGTGCTGACTGACAGCTTTGAAAAGTTACCAGACCAAATTATGTATATTCTACGCCGAACCATATGATCTGCAAACACGTGTGTTTAGCAGCTGTCACTTTTGACAGTCAACATTTAGGTATATACCTAAATGTTGATTGTCAGAAGTCAGCTGTGAGCTGTCAGTCAGCACCAAAGAAGCCATGGGGCTACTGTACCTTATGTGTAGGATAAAAATTCCATATAATATATATATATGTGTGTGTGATTTTCTACTATACCCTCCATGTTTTGATCCGTCTCGAATGTTCTAAATATATCCATTCTATATCATAAACGGTAATATTTTATAACTAATGGTTGAGTGTCTACCTCAAATGTGTTTTATAAATAATTTTGTAAGGTATAAAGAGATTTTTATCTTAATAATTTTCAAGTTATATTGAAATATCTTTTTATATTATGTTTTTAGTTTATTCAAATAATGTTCTTAATCCAGGGCATAAGGTTCATATTTTCCTGGAACATTTAGAACATTATCAAGTACTAATCAAACACATTCCATTGGATGCAACCACAATGTTTCATAAGGTAAAAGAAGATGTTCTTTAAACATTAAATACTCTTGTATATAAACATTTTAATAAATAATATTCCTAGAAAATTCATATCTACAGCCCAGCTCTAAAAAGGTTATTCTTAGGAGGATTAAAATGGCTGATATAAAGAAGTCTGGGGAGAGACTATTGTCTGGTTGTTGTAATTCCTCATATTATATCCTGATATATAATATACTATATTATGACATCAAACATAAAATTATTAAATCTTTTACTCAAGTTTCAAATCACCAAAAGACACCACAAATAATTAATTCAATATTATTTAAACTTGTTCTTGCAATATATTAAAAGGGTTTCTTAAAGTTTTGTTGCTGATTTCTATAGCTTGAGTTTTATTTTTCTGTTGTTAAATTGTTGCGGTTAAATAAAGTTGTAGTTGTCGAATGGCTTATGGTATGATCAAATCTTATATTACTTTGAGGTCATGGACAAAGAATGAAGAACAAGGGGCTCTAAGTATCTGCTTACATGAATATTGGACCCCC
>CABFOV010006623.1:0-11376 GCA_902141375.1 Timema poppense | reverse complement strand
TGGGTTCGCTTCTTTGAAGTCTTTGTTTCGAAAATAAACTCTCCAGGGTTAATGGTGGATTGGTGGGGGGCTCTCTCTCTTGCCTCATGCAACGGCTTTACCTCGTGAACAACAAAGATACTCATATTATTTAATGGATTCAATCATTTTATGTTGTTTTTTTAGTTTAAGACTTTGTATCCCCTTCAACCCGCTCGCCGCGTCTTGCTACCCGTCTGAGCTATACGGTTTAAGGAGGAGGAAAGCAAATGGTAGAATAAATATCCTCACATTTGCGTGAAGGAAGAGGGAGAAAACATTAAGGGGAAAAAACATCATTTTACACTCGGCAGGGATTCGAATCCGGACCTACTTGCCACTATCAAATAATATTAGGTGAGATTAACGGCTTTGTACACGTGGTACCTATGAGGGTTATTTAACGACTAGCACTATTTGGTAGTGATGAGAGAAGTTTTGGAGAAAAAGGCACCTACAGTATTATGATTGGAAAGTCACGTGTTGAAAATCACTCACATTTTACCTGACCAGGGTTTGAACCCCCCACTTACCAGCAATCCAGTCTGTTGTGAGCTTGACGCTTAGACCGTGCGATCGACTACCAATTTGTTTAATACTATGTTGATGTTCAACTGTCTCTCTAAAATGGATTATGTGAAAACACTTGTCTGTATATCGACACTGTTAGTGATAACGTATCCATTATGGAGTATTGTTTAATATATTTCTCCTCTAATTGACCGTAGCTCAAAATGTCCTGAGCTTTTTTTTATTAAATTGAGTGTTTTATATAAATATCATCAATATCATAAATAAACTGAACCCAACTAAACTTACCAAATTGTCTTCGTGATTTGTCACCGAAAATGACAATTTGTTCATAGCATTGTTTTAAATCCGCGTGTGTTGATAAACGCGTATACAGTATTTGTGAAATTAGTATTGGACTAGTAACTTTATTTAACATATTATTAAATAGAGCTTTATTTGTTTACAAATTAAAATGGTCGATGCTTAACTGTTCATTCTTTAGTGATTTAAAGGCCAAATGAAGGTTATATAGATCCTGGTAACAGATATTTATTTCCTAGTTAACCAGATAACACACACACACTCTTTTGTAATGAAGCACAACTAAAATAAAAAACTATGATAAGTTATTAAAACATTATCGTAGATGTGTATCTAGCACTGACTCGGGTGACCGGTGGTTCTATTCCCGACAGGTTGCACTGCGCATTTATTTTAAAATGTGGTTTTCCATCCTCATGACAGATGAATCTCAACAAACCATCGAGCTGGATACGGCCTGTTGGAAGAGACTTGGTCGCAAGCAGCGCCTCTTTGGCACCATTGCACATTGGTATTTCAGATAGGCAGCGCAACCAGTGTGTTTATGGGCCAGTTTCATAGTCAAGTTTAGTACGCCTCAAGTGCGGCGCTACACTAAATACAAGACAACACCTACCTAAACTCGAATGGAATGGGCCGTTCTCACATTCCATTCTGGTTTAGGTAGGTGTCGTCATGTACTTAGTGTAGCGCCGCACTTGAGGTGTACTAAATTTGACTATGAAACTGGCTCTATGCCGTCGAGTAGGCGCTATCCAGAACTAAGACAAAGATGGGAATGAAGATTTCCAATTTTTTTTACACCACCTATTTGTCCACATGAAACTCGACAGCAATAATTACCTTTTATCTTTATACTCTTTTCTTTTAGCGTCTTACAAATACGCTTGAGTCCGATGAATTCAATAAAAGAAAGCACATTTTGGTTATCCCACTACATCTTCAAAATTATTTAAGAAAAACTCAACCCTTCTCTGGGCGAATGTCGATTTAGAGCTGAAACACTTCCCCCCTACTAGGGTCAACTTGACTTCCTGGCAGTATTTGGGGGTGAACCAATCAACATGTCGATTGACAATGTTGACTCAGTGGGACGGCCAGAAGAGCATTAAATGTATCTTGAGGTGGAATGACAGAATAACGTTTGCTACATAAATCGCATTCCCGGAGCTTGAAATGTGACCTTGAATTGCGTAGGTAAAGAAACCTATGACATCATAAGAACATACTAGTACAGATCACATATCACTCCGCGATATATATCACCCCATGTAACCATGGTACCACCGTTTTTGTACTTATTTAAATGCACCCAGACAAATTCGAGCAGCGATATCGTCTCCATAAGAAACAAAACTAATAATGTAAGAAATGCTTTTCGTAAAAAAATAAATAAAGAACACTGAGACATTGATTGATGATGTGTATGTCCCTAGCGAAAATATATATTTTTTTTAATCTTCATTACTTGAAAATCTTGGTTCTCTTTTAAGTGTAATGTGTAACAAGGTATTGTTTTTTTGTAGCCACTATTTAACCCAAAAAGCCCTTTTTTTCCCCCTATAACTATCAACAACGTTCGTATTTTTATCCGCGATAGGCCCATTGCCCATTTCTCCCCCTCTTTGCCCCCCCACCCCTCAATATTATCGGATTGTACTTAACTTAAAGGCCGGGACTCCTCTACGAATCTTTCGAATGCTGTGTATGTGTGTGGAAGGGGGGGGGGGGTACTTCGATTACCTGTTGGCCGTTAACTGAGAGAGTTCAGCCTTCAGTTATCGAACTGATCTAACGTGTGCTGGTTTTAGATCACCACCTTCAGTCCTGGCCTGGCCAATACTCGCAAGTGGATGGACACCTTTAGGTTGAAGGATCATAGCGGAGAATCTTTAAAACAGTTCAATCTTCTCTTTTAGGTGATCATGAGCAGTTTACATAAAACTTGTCCGTTCTTTCAAGATAGAATGAGTTCAAAACGTCACGTAATTACAACAATGGTAGGCCTACTGTCTCCCCCACGTCCAATTTGCTACTAGCGGTGATGGTCACAATGCTGGCCGCCGAACAAAACAAGTCGCGCGCTGCCACTATCAAGTCTTGATAAATCTGCCTTAAGTTCACCTTTTATTACTGTTACTTTGGATGAGATAATGTGTTATTTAACTAAGCCGAAGATACGCAAATGAAAGAAAAATGTAAGCTACTTAGGGCCGGTCTTATGACTCCTGGATAAATATTAATCTGGTTGTTAAATATTTTTATCTGGTTGATAAGTTAAAAGTGCGTCTTATGGACGCCAGATAGCATTTATTTGCCAGATAAAATGTATTTATCCACAACATTTTTATTAGGAGGTTTAAGTACCCGATAACTTTTGTCTGTAAGTTAAAATTGGCGTTGCCATAGTGACGCGTTGTTTTTCATGAGGTTTCACCTATAAGACTTTGTTTTTAGGTTAAAATCTTGGTTCACTTGTTTATATATAAAGTTAAAACATTTAATTCAAACTTTTATAAAAAAAACTGAAAAACTCTTTGTAGAGTTTAAGTTATATAAGAACAAATTATTTAAATGTGAGGACAATAAAAGAAATTTTGTAAACGTAAATTATTGCCCACATTTTGGCAGACACCGAAATTATTACTTGCAAGAACACCTAGCTTCTGCGCCCACGTGACGCGATCTGTTTCCTCGCCATTATTCAACAAATGTTGAGAGTTGTTCCAACTCGCTAGGTTGAAGCGGTAGCAGCAGGGTTTATACGCATGCGTGCACCAGTAAAAAATCGTACCAACCCTGCGTTTTCTGCATAAAAATATATTTATCCTACAGATAGCTATCCGGCAGATAAATTCAGTTCTTAATACGCGTAAAATATTCAAGTGGCTGATAACCTTTACTGGTCGCTAACTTTACCCCCTCCCCCTCCGATAGCAATATTTATCCGGTATTCATAAGACCAGCCCTTAGTCCTATACAAAAACTGGCTAAAGTAAATATGTATACAATATATTATTAAAAAATGTATCGAATGTGCACAGTATTTAAAATGTTTGTGATTATAGAAAATACATTATATATTTTCGCAAATCATTCTTTATTGCATGGTAGCTTAATTTCATCCACTGCCCCACTTCTTCTCTTTCATCCTAGTTTTCCCTCCGTTAACAAAACCACCGATGTTTGTTTAAAATCTCTCTTGATCAAAAGTGTAAACATTGGCCCACTAATTGGTTTGTGTAACTTTCGGCACAGCATGTCATTTAACGTCCACGAGTGAAAGGTATTTCATTGCATCGGATTTAAAACGAATCACCGAAGGTATTCTTCCACTCTGTGTCATCGCGAGCGAAATCAGCCTGACATAACGTCATTGATCTAATATATCACAGCCACCGGATAGAGAGTCTCGGGTTATTTATGGCTTCTGTGAAAGCTTTCAGTAATTGATCACACACACGCGTTGAAGTTTTCCAAATGTATTTGTGGAACAAAGTCCCCCCCCCCTCCCCCTGTCCAGGTCACCCCCTCGTGGTAGACTGTCACACACAGAACAGACCGTCAGCTGTCATTTCAACCCCTCTCCGGCGAAATGAATACACCCAGGTCTCGGGTGTGGGTTTGTTTTTTATTACCACCAAGTTCAACACAAGGGTTTTCAACAACTTAATCCTCCAGCGCTCTCCAACCTGGGGGCTGTGACCCCCTCCAGGGTTAACGCTTTATGTTTACTTTTTTAAACTGAATTTAATGATCATAGTAAGGTGGAAAATTCTAATATAATTGTAAGCGGTTGAAAAGACAACCGTTAAGGCTATTTTTGGTTACTCAACTCTGACAGTTGCCGGCTGACTCATTTTACTGTAGTAGTGTCGCTGTTAGCGTAGTTTCCAAAACACCCGCTAGGCTTGTTGACTATATTTTGAGACATCTTAGTCGTATTCGTATAATCATTAAATAAAGACTGGCTTAACGTCAAGCTCGTTTGGTTTCTCGGTGGTGAGGTAGATTTCAAATTCTGTCGGGAGGTTTGGGGGGTGATTTTTTCTTAGATTGTTTCCCCTTCTATCGCCACACAAAAAAAGGTACATTTCCTCTCAATGTTACCTACCCTACAAGGATATTTAAATGTGTATATTTCGGATGGGTAGTAAGATTCATTGAAAATAATAATTAAAAAACTATGATCTTAACGATTGTAGGTTATCAAAGGGTCGCGATAGTTTCGGAAACAAACCCTGAATGTGTTGGAAACAAATCCCGAAAATGTTGGAAACAAACCCTGAACGTGTGGAAACAAACCTTGAACATGTTGGAAACAAACCCTGAAATTGTTAGAAAGAAACCCTGAACGTGTTGGAAATAAACCCTGAATGTGTTGGAAACAAACCTTGAACTTGTTGTAAACAAACCCTGAACGTGTGGAAACAAACCTTAAACTTGTTGGAAACAAACCCTGAAATTGTTAGAAACAAACCCTGAACTGGTTGGAAACAAATCTTGAACGTGTGGAAACAAACCCTGAACGTGTGGAAACAAACCTTGAACATGTTGGAAACAAACCCTGAAATTGTTAGAAAGAAACCCTGAACGTGTTGGAAATAAACCCTGAATGTGTTGGAAACAAACCTTGAACTTGTTGTAAACAAACCCTGAACGTGTGGAAACAAACCTTAAACATGTTGGAAACAAACCCTGAAATTGTTAGAAAGAAACCCTGAACGTGTTGGAAATAAACCCTGAATGTGTTGGAAACAAACCTTGAACTTGTTGTAAACAAACCCTGAACGTGTGGAAACAAACCTTAAACATGTTGGAAACAAACCCTGAAATTGTTAGAAAGAAACCCTGAACGTGTTGGAAATAAACCCTGAATGTGTTGGAAACAAACCTTGAACTTGTTGTAAACAAACCCTGAACGTGTGGAAACAAACCTTAAACATGTTGGAAACAAACCCTGAAATTGTTAGAAAGAAACCCTGAACGTGTTGGAAATAAACCCTGAATGTGTTGGAAACAAACCTTGAACTTGTTGTAAACAAACCCTGAACGTGTGGAAACAAACCTTAAACATGTTGGAAACAAACCCTGAAATTGTTAGAAAGAGACCCTGAACGTGTTGGAAATAAACCCTGAACTTGTTGGAAACAAACCCCGAACATGTTGGAAACAAACCCTGAACGTGTGGAAACAAACCTTGAACATGTTGGAAACAAACCCTGAAATTATTAGAAAGAAACCCTGAACGTGTTGGAAATAAACCCTGAACTTGTTGGAAACAAACCTTGAACTTGTTGGAAACAAACCCTGAACTTGTTGGAAACAAACCCTGAATATGTTGGAAACAAACCCTGAATATGTTGGAAACAAACCCTGAATATGTTGGAAACAAACCCCGAACATGTTGGAAACAAACCCTGAACGTGTTGGAAACAAACCTTGAACTTGTTGGAAACAAACCCTGAACTTGTTGGAAACAAACCCTGAATATGTTGGAAACAAACCCTGAACGTGTTGGAAACAAACCCTGAATGTGTTGGAAACAAACCCTGAATATGTTGGAAACAAACCCCTAACGTGTTAGAAACAAATCCTGAACGTGTTGGAAATGAACCCCGAACATGTTGGAAACAAACCCTGAACTTGTTGGAAGCAAACCCTGAACTTGTTGGAAACAAACCCTGAATATGTTGGAAACAAACCCTAAATATGTTGGAAACAAACCCTGAATATTTTGGAAACAAACCCTGAATATGTTGGAAACAAACCCTAAATATGTTGGAAACAAACCCTGAACGTGTTGGAAACAAACCCAGAACGTGTTGGAAACAAACCCTGAACGCGTGGAAACAAACCTTGAACTTGTTGGAAACAAACCCTGAACTTGTTAGAAAGAAACCCTGAACATGTTGGAAACAAACCCTGAACGTGTGGAAATAAACCCTGAACGTGGTGGAAACAAACCCTGAACATGTTGGAAACAAACCCTGAACTTGTTGGAAACAAACCCTGAACTTGTTGGAAACCACTGACTTAATATAAACTGTGGCAGAGTTGTTTCGAAGGAATGTATCCACATTAGCGTTGAGGAAGGATGGGAAAATCTCGTTCCAGTGAACCCGGCTTGGATTCGAACTCCCACCTCATCATGGCAACCAGATGTGGGCATATTAGTATTATTACTATTTCAAACATAGTGTTATTATTTTTATTTTGTCCCTCCCCCCCTTAAAACTAATTTATATTTTTAAAGTGTATTTAAATAACTTGGCTCTCTGTTACTCTTTTAATGTCTACAGTTTAAAGTTAATTTCCCTGTCCTGGTCTTCCATTGAACTGACAGGCCTTTACAACGGAACTCTGAAACCGTAACTGTGGAACATTCTGGAAGAAAGAGTAGCTACTAAGTTAAAAGGGAGTCCAGAATCGCATTGTAAAATATATATGGAAATAATTGAATAATATAATAGTTTAATTGATTTTATAATCACCGCGTCTTACTAACCGTTCGGTCTACACCCATATGTTCAAGGGATACATAAGGTTGAATTTAGAGGAAGTTTTGAAGTTTTAAGATTTATTTGATTATCTTATACGTTTTTTTTACCTGCCTACAAAATTTCAATTTTAAACCACACCGAAAATGTATCAATTTCGAGCTCTTACATTTCTCGGTTTTAAATTTGAAAATGTCATGTATTTGGGCATCATTTTACTATCTGGCAAGATATATTTACCTACATGCCAAATTTAAATTTTATTCTACACCGATAGTTTGTTTTTCCATTAGCTTAGTAACCAATTTTGAAATTACATATTTTTAATATTTTTATTATTTTTGATCATTTGGGGCGGCCATCTTAACTGTTTGAGAGTATTTAATTTTTCTAACATATTTAAAAATATTTTTTTCTTTTAGTTTTTTAAATTCTTAGCTCTTCTTAAACACAGAGCTTGATTTTAAAATCTAAAAAAAATAACAATAATTTCTAGTTATCTGCAAAATTTACGTTTTCTACTATATCAAAAGACGGTGTTTTCTATATTATTTGAAATTTCTTTTAATTTATTATTTAACTACCTCTCCTCCTTTAATTAATTTCAAATTTTAACATTTTGTTTGCTTTTTTGGTGTTCTTTTTACCGTCGAGCCAAATCCCAATAATTTTTTTAACAGACCAATAAGGGGTTGATAAATTTGGTTTTGGAAATTTTTGGTCTTGACCATTTCCCACGGCCACATTTTAAATTTTAAATGTTCAAATTCTTCTGGTTATTTTGGTTTTTCCCTTTACGTTTGATAAAAAATTTCAATTATGTTTTATACTGAGAAGTGTTTAAATATATTTTGAACCTTTGAGGGGGAACACCCTTCCATTTTCTGAACTTTTATTTTAAGATTTAAGGATGTTCAAAACCTTCATTTTAGTTTTGCGGGCTCCTGCATATGCCTGAAAAATTTCAATCTAGCAGATTGATAATTTTTTTTTTTTTAAGTTTTGGAAATTTTCAAACCTCCCCATTTCACCAGCCCCCACTTACAAAGAGAGAATATATATGACTAATTTTTATATCTGAAGTAATCCTCTACATTTCTGGCAAATTAAATTTTCTGCTTACCCTAAAACAGTATTTCCACTTAAATAACCTCCCTTTCACTCTTAGTTGTCTTATTAGTTTTGTAAATTTTCCCATCCCCCTTGGGGATATTTTCTATTCCTTCTTAGAAAGTTATATTTTTATTAAGTTATCTAGAGGAGTCCTAAATATCTTAATAGCAAATTTAAATTTTCCACTCCACCTAAAAGTGTTTTTTCTTATACACCCTCCCCCTTTTCCCAGAGGTTTCATTTACATTTTTGAGATTCTTCTGGTTATTTTAGTTGATCCTTTAAATTCATTCCTAATTTCAATTTTCTATCACACAGAGAAGAAGTTGTTTTTATTAATTTTGGAAATGTTAAACCCCCTTACCCTTTCTTCCCCCATTTGTCCAACTACTACACAGAAATTTCAAATTTTAAGACCTATTAATTTGATTTCTAGAATCCTTTCTCTAACTGCATGATGCTTTTATATTTTATTCCACCCTTAATAGTTATTTTACTGTCCATAATCTCCCCCCCCCCCTTTTTTTCCTTGGAGTACCTTCTAAAAATTTAAGATTTTCGGATTTTTACGATACCTTGTGGTCCCTTTACTTTTCTACCCAATTTTTATTTTTTATACCTCTTCTAAACAGTTTTTTTCTCCCTAATTATAGTCCCACCTTCCCCAGATCCCTATTTTGAAATTTCTTGGTTTTATATTTCTTTGGTTACATGGGGCAATCTCCCTACCTTCCTGCCAAACTTCAGTTTTCCAGCTCACCTGGAAGTGTGTTTCATCTTCTGGACGGATCTACTTTCAGCCTTATATATATTTTAAAAGGCTGAGAGTGTATATATATATATATATAATTATTATTATTATTTTGTTGCGTTCGTTCAAAAATAATACAATTGGGTGGGTTGTAACACATCTATGTTAGTATGGGAAGAACGTGGTAGGAAGAAAAGTTATTAAAACTGCGTTTATATTTCCATACGTCAAGTCATGTGATCTTCATCTGTCGCCTACCCATGATACTTATAATGTAGTGAATCGTTATCACTGTTGACTGAAAAAGACAAATAAGTTGGTGTTCACTAAAAACCTGTCCTTCCTCCCGCGTTCTTTCTACAAATCATTTTGTCACATTATCACCGAGTTCACAGATTTTTGCTGATAAATCATAGACTGAAAAAATATGATGGAGTAAATTCTATAAATTTTAATTATTTTAGTTTGTTGTAAATTATTCTCCCTCCCTTTTCACTGTGATCATGATTTGGTTGGGTGATAAAACCAAATAAACAGAACATTCATTATTTTTAGCACAGTATTGTTCTACAAAACCACGATGGCCTGAATGGTAATGGTAAAAACAAACACAATAACAATATATCACGCAGCCAACTCTACAAAGATAGTTGTTTGTCTCTGGCGTGGATTGAACCCGGCAGCTAGGTCAGTACAGAAGTGCACACCGGCCCGGAAAATATTATACACACTGTAATAATGCATGCGTTGTCCGAGCGACGCCGCCATGTGTGCGCTGCCCTATCTGATAAATTTTTCACACCTTTTGAAAATCATAATATGTTAATTAAGTTAACATATTTAAGCTTTAACCGACGAAATATTAAAAATTTTAACAGTTTAAGTCATCATGCGACTCTTTTACCTTCTTAATTTGGGTGAAATAGAGAAAAAGAACAGCGAAATACTACTCGTAAGAGCGAGAATATTTTCCAACCGGTGCGGAGCGATACGACGGACAAGTGGCCATGGCGGCGTGGTTGTCGCACCCCTCTCCTCGGCTCATATTCTGATTGTCTTGCCAAGCTCTACCATCGTTGCTCCAGATCAGTAGCGACCATGGAGGAAGATTCAGCTGTCGGTGTGTTCTGCGGCAGTTGCCAGAAGGGACAAACGGAAACGTGCGATATGGGCTTTAAGTCGTGGACAAATCGAGCGTTTTGTCAGGATTTAAAAGTACTATGAAATAAAATGTTATAAATACTACAAAATTATTTTTTTAAACCCAAATAAACTGTGTGAAATTATTCGGTCCATTTACTGTAAGGCCGTACTTCGACTCATTATTAAAATTACATTTTCTTCTTCCATTTAGGAACACAAACTCGCCATTGAGTTTGTGACAAGGCTGACCACCAAATGTGATCAAAGGGTTACGGCCATACCCGAATACAACCGAAGTACAGCGGCCTGTGCAATGCGAGCTGAAACGTAGTGCACACTTGAATGGCTCGCATCGGAAATTATTCTTTCCGGAAAATCCGATGAGGGCCGTTGTGTGCCGACCCTGAAAAGTCTGCACTATCGTCGGATTTCCCTTTTTTCAAAACTGTTAAAAACTAACGATGTGATATCGACAAGTGCGCGCCAAACTTTAGCGTAAAAGTAAGGATTTCATATTAACTGTTACTATCATTTGGCAGAATCGACAATAACCTCTTTTGTCGCCACTATGGTCAGTTTATATGACAGTGGCATAGCGGAACCTTACGAGGCTGGACTGTAGGATTGCACCTTGAACGGAGTAAACATAATGTGCACTATGACCTACATCAACAAACTAGTGGTCTATACTATGACCTACATCAACACACTAGTGGTCTGTACTAAGACCTACATCAACACACTAGTGGTCTATACTATGACCTACATGAAAACACTAGTGGTCATAGCTATGACCTACATGAAAACACTAGTGGTCATAGCTATGACCTACATCAACACACTAGTGGTCTATACTATGACCTACATAAACACACTAGTGGTCTATACTATGACCTACATCAACACACTATTGGTCTATACTAAGACCTACATCGACACACTAGTGGTCTATACTATGACCTACATCAACACACTAGTGGTCTATACTATGACCTACATCAACACACTAGTGGTCTA
>CABFOV010006622.1:0-20876 GCA_902141375.1 Timema poppense | reverse complement strand
TAGAATTTTACGCTCTATTTAACCGGTAATTGCCACAAGAATGAAAAGAAAAACTAAAATGAAATCACTAGACTTTTTTTTCTTACATTTGATTATGAAAAGAGAAATTATACTGTAATCTTTGAGGAAGTATTGTTAAAAGTGATTGATAATATTTTTAGTAATTATAATAGTAGTAATTAGTAAATAATAATTGTTTCCAAATATGGTGACAAAAGTTATTTTTAGACAATGTTGGCGTAACTGATACCATTTGCTAGCTTCTGCTAGCTGTCATGTAAAACCACAAAAGTGGTAAGTCCACTGTACATACATACACACATACATACACATACACACACATATACACACATACATATACACACATATACACATACATACATACATATACACACATTCATATACACACATATACACATACATACACAAAGCCACACACCAAGCCAAAATTTCAAATTTCATAAATATTCAAAGGGAAAGCAGCAATTTATTTTGACATCAATTTCTAAAGTTGAACAAAATGTATTTTATCTATTTTTATACAAAAGCATTTACTTTGAGGATAATGATATCAAATTTAAAAAAAGAAAATAATGAAGCCACCTTCCATACGGAAGCTATTAAAATGGGGTTTCCGATTTCATAAAAACAATTGGCTGAGGTCTAAAAAAAAGTTTTGATTTGAATATTAATAAAAAAAACACAAGACGTCTAAACTTTCAGTGGGTTTTACTACAAATCCTGTGACCTGGGAAAACCATAATGTTGACTCCGGTGATTCTTCAACCATCCACGATGCGTACTAGTATATAATTTGAGGTGACATCAATGTTGCCAATTTATCGACTTTGTCGCTAGAACTCACGAATTTAACGGGCCTTTAAAGACTAGTTTTAATTTTTAGCACCTAGTGACTAATCTGGAGACTCAGACGCAGATGGGAGGATAAGATTTAGGTAGACCTGAGAGAGATAGGTTGTGAGGAGATGGACTGGGACTTAGCTCAAGATAGAGTTAAATGGCATACTTTTGGGAGTGCGGTAGTGAACTTTAGATTTCCTAATGCTATAGAATAAGCAAATAAGCGACTAATCTGGCTATTTTCCTTAATTTTATGTCAAGTTCATGTTCATTATTTTAAATTTTAATTCTGCAGAATTTTGATTTTTCAGTAACCGTTGGTCTACAGAAGAGCTCTAAGCTTCTATCTGTTGTTCACAAATCACAATTACATCGTTTCGGTTCCAGGGATCACCTCAGTCCATAAATGTATCATACACTCATCTCAGATTAATGTATGTATTTTTGATTTGGCAACAAATCTGAAAACTTTTAATTTTTCGTTTAACGACAGTGTAGTGACTTCCTGGTACTAATCTAGCTACAATTGTTTCGCCACCTCTCCTATCTGATAGAAGAATTGGCGAGTACATTTACAAATATATTTAATGAAGTTATGGAAAGGACCAAACATAAAAGAGATGTACAAGTTTATTAATTCAGTGTATTTAAATTCAAACACGTTGAAATTAATACAAATGGTTCGAATATATCAAATACAAAAAGTTCCATTGTTTATTGATGAGAATTATATATGTTACTTTAGAAATTCTTGCTAAAATTGGGGGTGTTAGGTGCTAAGCACCTAGGTTTGACCTGTAACCACGACAAGTATGGTTGTGTCTATATTAGAAAGGTGTAACTCTTTAAAGTAGAATTAACACACATTATAACACGAAGGTACCTCTGCCTCAACACAACGGCAGTTTAAATTGGAAGCAATTATTAATTTAAGGTTAAACAACAATACATAACACAATTCCAGCCTTGCGGCTACTAGACTTTAACCTAATAAGCATCTAAAGGAATTATAGTTAACTATACCTAATTCTATACAGTCCTAGCTTAAAGAATTACAGCGTTGGTACTTATATGAGCTAGCTAACATGAATTAACTCCATATTGAGTTATGATATAAAAAGGTTAAGTTTCTAGAATAGGAACAATAAGCTTTAAAATAGTTAATGGTGAGTTACCAGGAATCTAGTGTGTAAAGATACGATGGCCGGTCTATTACTCATTATTACAGCCTTGTCATTCAATATGTTATCCAAATATCAACATAAGTCAGAACATATATTATAACACCAGAAAACAGTCAAACATTAACTAATCCAAACGGCACTTAAAGGGGGCCGGACAAAATAAACAATAACACTCGGGCAACTATTATGGACAAGTAGAGTACCCACGAACGGATCACCGTACAAAGGTACAAGAATAGAAAGATTAGAGGCTGGAATCAGTCAAAGACCCAACTAGGTCATGGAACAAATCTAAAGACAACCTGATTTGCACCATTTTTCGATATAAATATTTAGCATAAACTGAACCTGGCTATATAGTAAAGAGAAACTGGTTATTGCCCCGGTTGTTAAGACTATGTCCTATGGACATAGAAAAACATATCATAAGCTCCGACATTCAAAACCACATTTTATGGGCATAGAAAAACAGACCATAAACCTTGATATTATAAACTATGTCTTATGGACATAGGCAAACCGAACCAAAATCCTGACATTCAAAACTATTTATTTAGGACAGATGATCAGAGTCATAGATCTGACATACAAAACTATGTCTTATGGACATAGAAATATAGAGCATAGGCCTTGATACTCAAAATTATGTCTCATGGACATAGAAACACAAGTCAGAAACTCTGACATGAGCAACTATGTCTTATAGACATGGTAAAAATTAGTCAAAACTTTGACATTCAAAACTATGTTTTATGGACATGGTAAGACATATCACGAAGACCCTATCAGCTATTACTAGATTAGGTTATCATATTCATAGAATTTACTTCATCTGTGGCTAGGAGGAAATAACGACGGCTCATACATCGTGATCACCGCTGGTTTAGTCCACTGGTCCTCGTTTAACTTCTAGGATCTACTCCGATGAATCGTTACAATAGAATACAAAATGTGACAGTCACAGTCGAATGGCATGCTCTGATGCTCCCTGAAGGGGAGCACGAGGGCAAGTTCCAACACGTACCTACCAATTGGTCACACCGTGTAGTTCGCAAGTAAAAAGATAGGTTGTCACGTTTCGCGAAGATCTGGAATAGGGAAACAGAAAAAACATATTATTAGTAATAGTGGGGGAAAGAGTTTTTTGGAAACTGAGTAAGGGTTTTTAGAGTTATGTGCGGATACACTACTCTATGGGGGGGTTTGTTAAGAGCCTCCCAAACCACTGCTGTCACATCTCGTTTATCCGAACAGGGATTTGGGACGTCAATGGCACCCACCAGGGTCAATGACGTAGTTCCCAAACCCCCGTATAAGAGGATTGGTGGAACCGGGAAGTCTGGCGTAGAAGTACTGCGCCAGTCCCCGGGAGTGGTCCTTGATGGTAGGCATATCCTGGTTGCGATGCAGAGTCTCATTCCAGACATACCAAGGTGCGCCCACAATGATCCTCAGACACACGCTTTGGAACGCCTGCATCCTCCTCATATACGTGTCTGCCAGGTGGCCCGAAGCTAGACACGAATAGTCGAGGATCGATCTGAGAAACTGCTTGTATAACGTCAGACCGTTCCTTGTTGACAGGGCGCTACGCCTGTTAAGCAATGGGCTAGAATTCCCAGCCTTTGCCTCGATTTGTTGAGTCTATCGTTACAGTGTAGTCTCCAGGTCAGTTTGGTGTACAACGTAAGTTCCAGGTACTTAACACTGTCCACCCATCTGATCTGTTCTCCAAAGAGCCGAAGTGGGGCCGGCCGGTAGAACTTTCTTTACCATGTGAAGAGCACTGCTGCGCTCTTCTCCGCGTTAATACTTTTTCTCCAGGTGGTTATCCACCCCTACAACTAGTTCAGGTGAATCTGGAGTCACCTCTCCACCAGCTGCCTTCACCACGACTCCGCTACTAGAGCCGTATCGACCGCATACATTGCCGACTTGGTGAATGGGGATTTTGGAATGTCGTTCACATACAGACTGAAGAGCACCGGGCCCACCATGGAACCCAGCGGCACTACAGCCCGGATATTTCTGACTTGGGAGGTGGCGTTCCTAAAGATAGTGTAGAAGGTGCGGTGGGGTAGATAAGATTGAACAACCTTAACTAGGTAGAAGGGCCGGTTCAGGGAGAGGAGTTTGAAAAGGAAACCTTCGTGCCAACACACGGTCGAAGGCTTTTGCCACGTTCAGAAAGACAGCACCGTCAGCCTGTTGATGTTGAAGTTCCTCATGACCTTCTCCACGAGCCGGACGAGTTGGTGAGACGTAGAGTGTCTCGCCCGAAAGCCTAACTGCTCGTCCACCAAGATGTCCGCCTCGCGAACATTTTGGGTCAATCTCGTTAGTAGTAGTCTCTCTAACAACTTTCCCAGACAATCGATCAATCTTATCGGTCAGTAGGACGAATCTAGGGCCGGGTCCTTACCCGGTTTATGAAAACAGAGGTCGTTGGCGTGCTTACAGAGCTCGGGGAAGTGATTCAGGAACAGGACGGCGTTGAATAACTCCTCGAGTAAGATAATTGCCTCCAAGGATAACTTTCTGAGAACCACGTTACTGATACCATTGGGTCTGGGTCCTTGTTTAGCCTTAGAGCTGCTATTGCCCACGACATTTCTGTCACCTTCGTGTGTTCAGGTTCATCCAAGGGTCTGCACGAGACCGCACTGATAGCCTGTGCCACGTGCGCAATGTGCACCGGGTCTGACGGGTTGTCAGTCGGTACTAATTGGGCCTCTAAGTTCTCAGTGAGATCATCGGCCTTCCCCTGGTAGAAGTTGGCCACCCCGTTGTGACTCACAATAGGCGGCCTTGGTGCGGGGACCTGCACCAAATTCCTTGTCATTTGCCTTAGGGACCTGCCCTGCACGCACAGGCTCTCAATCTTGTCCTCCCAGACACTGTTCCGGTATAAAATGACTGAAAATTGACCGCTAAAACACTCGTTAGTCGTTTTCAAGGAGATTTATAATAGGTGTGTTGATATTTCCAAGCCCCTCGTAGCCAAGGAGAATTACAAAAAGATTTACTCTTTGAGGGATACAATTTTCTATAGTTACAAATTTAAAGCGCAAATGTATTCACCTTGACAAATTGTTTTTTGACACTGCTTAGCTCGCTGATGAGATGGCATGATGATATATATCTTACTTTTCATTCTTAAAGCTAAGGAGTAGAATAGAAGAAGTTCCATCTCTATTCGATGAGTACTTTTGTGTTTACTAGAAACATACAGATAAATCGAACGTACTGTAATACAGATTTGTAGGTGTGTTTTATGTATATGTGCCGTAGTTCAGATACGTTTAGCTGACTCTAGTGTTTACTTGAATATTTCCCTGAACTTTTTTTTACTACGTACATTCATAAAAAGCTACATATTTATAGTAGTTTATATATCATAGCTGAAGCTATAAGCACCGGTAAAGCTTTACCAACATTAGCCGATATGGTTAACGTCACATCTTTATTATCACAGGTCTATAATGCACTGTGCCTATTAATTCCTGCCACTAGAGCTACACTAAGTCCGATTAAGTGTCTGACAATGTATTATTAACAAACCATGAGCTTATCCCTAAAAAAATTGTGTTGTGAGTAAATATTTTTTTTTTAAATTGGCCAACACATGGTTTTATATCATTTGTGTAGAGTAAACCCAATTTTTGAAATTGCAATTGAAGAGTGCAGGGGAAAAACCATCAGAGTCCAGTGTACTATTTTTTTCAGGAAATGAAATTTAAAATCTATATACTCATATATTTTATACTAATGCCAAGTTCTTGGGGTATAATTTTTGTTATTCACCAGGGATTGGTAAATCAGCCCTAGCACAACTAAATGTGTATGCAATAAAATTTTGGTATAATTAATTTATTACATAATTTATTACAGGACTCTGATGTTTTTCCTCCAGTATTCTTATTTTTTAGAAATAAGTTTGTAATAATTATTTTTAGTATGACATACTAAAGATAACTATGGTATTGTAATACAATAAAACTATTATTTATGTAGCTTGATTAAATTCAACTGGCATCACTTGTTCATTTCAATTATCCTCAATCCGATCCTTTTTTTTAGTCCGCGAGCACTTCCACCAGGGTACAAGGAATAACCATTTGGAAAAGGTGAGAAAGAATTAACATTCTTTCACTGTATCCATGGTTATCAAAATGGCAGTGGTAGCTTATACACAGGGCAATTAATAAAGAATAACTTGTGGCTTATTATAAACTTGTTTCTTACCTATTAAAAATCACTGTCGGGCTCATCAACGTTATGTTATAGATTTATTTGTTCAGTTCCCTTGATTGAAGAAAGAAACTTGCAGTAGAAGTCTTGAGAACCTTCCTCCTCACAGAACTTAAGTAGATCCTCTAAGTCCCTGTATTTTTAAAAGGGAAGTTTGATGGGTGCATGGCACAGCTGTTCTGGTTCCCTCTGATCAGTAGGGGGTGTGGGTATTTTCTTATTGTTCTTCTCTGTTATTACCGATGACAGATATGGGCCTTTGTTGTTTTCCTTGTGACATAAGAAATGTGGTTTGTCCTGAGAGACCTTCATTTGCCGAATAGGCCTCGTTGCTGTTGGAAGCTTTTTCTTGAAATGTGGTATCAGGAAGTCTTCTCAGCTTTTGAACATAGCTTGTCCACATGATATAACCTCAAAATGAGATGGTTTTGTTCGTGCATCAATAATTATTCTCCTCCAGCCATCTGGCGTTTCAGCTTTTTTTTTAATCAAGCCCATGTTTTTGTCAGGCTCCATGAAAGAATGAACTCTGATTGGAAACGTCACAGTTATTTAATGGAAGCGTTTGGAAGTCACAGTCATGTAGTGCAGGTATCGAAACATTGTGAAATTCTTGTCCTGCCCACTTGCTGAATCACAAAATATATTCAATTCTTCTACTTCAAAATCTAGGAATGTGTTTTTAAAATTATGTAACATTGATACAACATCATTAGCGCCCTTTCTTGCGACAGTTTGGTCGTACGTATATGTTTTTAAAATTATGTAACATCGATACAACATCAGTTGCGCCCTTTCTTGCGACAGTTTGGTCGTACGTATACATTATGAACATACCACTCACCAAAATATGTATATTGAACACGTAAAAAGATAACTAACGTTTGAAATACACATCAGTGCTGGCAATGTTAGGCACTGGAAGATTTTTCCCATATTCGAAGGCAATAGATTCTATTTTCCTTGTTTTCTTGCTTGTTGTTTTTCCAGTCTTTTATTTTTAAAGAAATAATCCGCTTTCATCAGATGAAGTTTCCTTTCAATTTCTATTTGGTCAACTTTAGACTGTATTTAACACTGTTTTTCTTCGTTAGCTGTCTGAGCTTTTTCTCTTGAGATATTACTTATCTGAGCTTTCCATTCACCACACAGACTACATGTCTCTGTGTGAGGGTAGACAAATGAAATTTTAAATTCTGTAACAAAAATTGACCTAAATTTTTCATATGAAATTTGTACTTCAGTCCTTTTTTCAAGAAATAATTCAAGAAACTATTTTACATTTAAATATTCCAGTAAATCAAATTTGTTACTATCCTTGAGAGTGTGGTGAGATTTTCGGCCTTTGAGACCGCCGAAAAAACCACGGACTTTATCAATACTCGCAGGTGGAAGTATTACCTCTGTTCTGAGGTTTTACTCTCCTATCCACAGGAGGTTTTCCAGTTTAACCAAGGGACCTTTTTATTGTTTGAACTCTAGTATGTGTTAAAACAAAAAAGCATATAAAGGCCTTAAAACAAACTGGAATATCTTTGGCTTTATTTCCTCTAATCACTCGAACTTTGTAAGAGTAAGAAAATTAATTATACTGTGTTTCCTCATTTTTTCGTGGCCGTCTTTTTTAACCGAATGAAGGGAAGATAAACCAGCTAGATAACAGTTTTGGCTATCTCTACCTTTATCTCGGCCTACGTCATTGCATATCTTGATTAAAGATTTTATTTCTTCAATACTCGCTTTCTTTAAATACTCGAATCTTTTACAGTTACAATCTTCACCAGTCTCGAACGTACGTACTACCTCTGAGTTTCTTCGTAGCATCCTGGTTTCTTCCTACTCCTCTTCGTTTCTTTGTTGAACTTTATGAGCCAGCCCGAGCATTTTCGTCACTGTACAAATCAGATCCCGAAACAAATTTGTCTGATTCACTCATATCGAATAATTAATTAAAATATAGTCGGTGACCTGGCAGCCTAGGGGTAAAGTGTCAAACTTCTGTGCTGGCGGCTGGGGTTCAATCCTCGGTCGCAGCAAAGATTTATCTGATTACCAAAGCATTCCTTCACCTCTGACAAGACATCTTGTGAATGTGGGGAATGCCAGGCCTCCACCGTGGTTCGGATTCCACGTTAAACTGTCCCCACCATTACACATTAGCGTAAGTGCGTATAACCCGAACGGGTAGTAAGACGCAGTGCTAATAATAATAATAATAATAATTAAAATATAGCATATAGTTAATTAATGTATTAAAGCATCTAAATAATATGTAACTTATTCAAACACGAAATAATTACAATATTATAATAATTATATATAATTATTATATTATTACAATTACAATATTAAAAATACAATATAATAACAATTTACAAGCATAATAATACAACACAACCCCAGTAAAGCTACATTTCACAATGTTACAGCTGTTTCACAACTCCACTTTATCGGAATATGGAGGAGTTATACTCGCCGCGGACTGATGGTTTTTCCCTGATTCGAAAGTGACTCTGATGGTTCTTCCCCTTTACCCACTTTCTTTTTCGCTGAATAGCTTCGTCTGTGATGGTTTCTCCCCTGCTTGGATTTATTATGTTGAAATAACTGCTTGAGTATGATAAAGTTGTACTAATATCTCAATTTTGAATTTTTGGGACTCTGATGGTTTTTTCCCTGTGCCCTTCAATTGTGATAAACTGCTAAAAAAGATCACTTCCTAAAGCGTCTCAACGCATTGCTGATGTTCAGAAATACAACACTATTTAATAAATAATTTTTTAACATTAAAATCTGGTTTTGGTCAAAGATTATAAATACATCAACATACATTAAACCTCATATTTTAAGTCTTATATAAATAATCTTAATTAAAATATATATTTAAGGGGAAGTACCCGCTCTCCTAATTTTGTCCCCCATCATTCTTGGTCTGTTAAGTGCTGTAACCTACCGGTAGCTGGTGAAAGTTGTACCGAGAGCTAAAACAGCCATGTTGTGTGAGAATAGTGCAGTTGCAAGACGCGCAAGTATGTCGTTGTATTACTTTTTTGAAATCCTGTATCAGAGTTTTGGATAACATTAATTTGATCAACACCCATCTAGCTAAGGTATGTTTTCTGCTTTCTCATTCAGCCTGATCACAGAGTGTGGGGAGCTTTGCTCATCTTTGTTTAACCTAATAGTGAATTATCTTTATTTGTTTTAACAGTAAGGCCACCATATTGAAATGTGTTTAGATGCACATTATCGTCCCCTAGCTAGTTTTTAATTTTGCCCAGGGGACGATATTAAGATCTCAATTAAATTTCAAAATTGTTAATATTCCTTTCCCTTTATATTGCAGATGTCTTAGCCAAATATTAAGAAACGTAAAATCTGGGATGCAGGCAACATGTGTGCCACTGTTGCAGCAGCTAGAAAAAAAAGAAATGGGTTTAAAGAAAGCGTCAAAATCTTAAAATGTACCTAGATAGTATTGAAGAAATTGTTAAAGGTAGTTTAGGCAGGAAGCCTGTTCTTCCTAAAGAGCTTGAAGATGAGTTGGTGAAATATTTTTTTAATTACGGAGAAACATTTTTTGGCTTAACGACAAGGGACATAAGGGCATGGCATTCCAACTAGCCATGAAAAACAAACTGTCACACCCATTTTCTAACGAAAAAGAGGCAGCAGGAAAGAAATGGCTTTCACAATTCTTTAAAAGACATCCTTAGTTAACTCTTTGAAAGCCTCAACCAACCAGGTTTTCCAGAGTGAAGGGCTTCACGCCCGAAAAAGTATCAAAGATTTTTGATGTATTCGAACCCGAAATGCAAAAATTAATTTCTCACCAAATAGGTTATTCAATGTTGATGAAACTGTACTCACTGTCGTTCAACACAAAGCAAGCAAAGTTGTGGCATTGAAGGGCAAGAGACAAGTGTCATCATTATCATCCGCTGAAAGGGGTGCTTCTGTGACAGTGGTCACGTGTATGAGTGCCTCTGGAGTGTTGGTTCCCCCGTTAATGGTGTTTCCTCGCTATAATATGAAGAAAGAGCTACTAGATGGAATTCCCCCTGGAACAATTGGTGCCACTAATATGGATGGATGGATGGATACAAGTGGACAGTTTAACCAGGTGGTTCACACATTTCATTGCTACTGTGAAATCCCCACTTACAGAAACGATGGTTCTTGTATTAGATGGGCATTACACACATGTTAGAAATCCAGACGTTATAGATATGGCTCGAGCTAACGGAGTGGCAATTGTGTGCCTACCACCTCACTGTACACACCGTATGCAGCCGTTATGTGGCTTTCATGAATCCGTTCAAAACATATTACTCCCAAGAAATTTAGGATTGGCTTAAAAACAACCTTGGTCGAGTAGTAACAAGCTATCAAATTGCTAATCTAATGGGGAAAGATTATGTAAAATCCGCTACAGTAGAAGTAGCAGTAAATGGATTCCATAAAACTGGATTGTTTCCCATGAATAAAAAAGTTTTCCAAAATCATGACTTCATTTCAGAAGATCTACAGGGAAAAGAAAACAACAACAACGGTGACCCTCCTTTCACTTTACCAGCAGAAATAAATCCCGTTCCAACAATACAAAATAACAAAACTGCTGACCATATCTCTCGCAAGGGTGCTGCAGTTCTTGTGACAGGATCACCACACAAAAACAAAGTAATGGATGATCGTGCTCGAAAGAAGCCAATGAAAAATAGAAGCGAGAGATAGGCAAGAAAAGACAATTCTCATTACAAAATAAATCTGGGACTACGCTACCAAATTTGTCAACTTCTCAGAGAGCTAAGCGTGTAAAGAGAGGTAAGCTAGGACCACAGAAACGTTTCGATAAACGGAGCACGGTTTCTTCGTCATCGTCAGAAGACAAAGATGACCACCTGAGTTTAGTAGAAACGGATGATGAAGACAGTGGAAATGATGACGAAGACAGTGGAAATGAAGAAGATGCTAAGTGTTTTGTGTGTGATAAATGGTTCTCCAATGACAAACATGGTGAGGAATGGGTTCAGTGTACAGTGTGTCATCGGTGGGGTCACACTGTATATTGCGGCTGTAACAGCAATAGAAACACATTTATTTGTGAGATTTGTTTTGACGGATAGTTTTATGAATCTATTTTAATATTTACATAGCTAAATAAACAGAGTATTACTTGAGTATGCTACTTATTGGTGATATTTCATGACATTTTGTGAGGGTTGAAAGAAGGGGTGATATTAGGAGCACTATAACCCTAATATCGTTATTCGTAACTATTTCTAAAAATATTAAAAACATACAACTAATTTTTTTTTCAATTCAAGTTCAAGAATTTATAAATACATTGTTGTTAGAATATAATTGATTAGAAAAAAAATTGTTTCTATACTTTCTCTGAAATTTAGGTAAACAAAAAAGGGGACGAAGTTTGCGTACTTTCCCTTACTCTCATAATTTTTAAAAAACATTCTACACAATATTTTTAACTCATGGATTAAGTGAAATGGTGAGAGAAGTAGTTATGTCCTTCCAAATAAGTCCACTGTTTTAATTATTCCAACTTAAAGCATGCTAAGATTATTGGGGTTATTTAACATGACTGTACATACCGAGAGTAAGACAGGGTGGGGGAAAAAAAAGTTTGAAGCTTCATAACTGAGATTCCCATAAAAAATACTCCAGTGTTTGGTTATAGCCCTTCAAATAGGATTTGATTTATAGTGCAGGAGGAAACTACACAAACCTTTAACAAATTAGTTCAAGCAGAGAATTTGGTAGAAATGTTGCATTTGCAACTGATTCTTGTAATTTTAGTTTTTCCAAGGTCGAAACCTATTTTTCTTTTATTATTAAGATTAATACACCAGGCTAACTACTTACCCTCGCAGATTATTAAACATACATAATATCTACAACTGTTCTAAGGTCATATGTTGGTCCACTCTCCCATATTTTATGTGAAATATAAGGCCGTAAATAGTCTTAACTCCTAACACAAACAAAGTGTATATAGCTTCTCGTGATAATGTAAGGATTAAAAATATAATTGGGTGATTGTTTTAATTAATAATCAAGTAACTTATACCGACAAACCAACCATTTGGTAGTTCAAATATTTCCAAACGATTCAACAAACACATTTTTAAACCGAGCGTTTAAAGTGGCACAAAATCCTAATAGGTGGTCACGTGGTCAATAGCATCAACCTCGTCTTATGTGGTTTTCTTTCGGTGGGGACATTGGGGTTCGAATATTTGTAGGATTTAGTGAGATGAATTTTGATGATGGGAAGATTAGGGTTCGAATCCTTGTTGGGTCTACTGAAGGTGATTTTTTCTAAATGTTTTCGAATCGCCTGCCATGAAACTGCTGATAAATTACCTTTAAAATACCTATGTCCTCATCCCTACTCGGTTAGAGTAATTATCATAAGGTAATTAAGACACAATGATGTAAAAAAAAAGTTCAAGAAATTAAAATACCTGCAAATTAGGGCAAATGTATACTTAAATCCTGATATTGGATCTAGGGTAAGTAAGAATATAATCAATTTATCTATTTCATGAAGATGGGATGTTTGTACTTAAAACATTTACTGAACCATAGGGATCCTTACAAAATTGTTTATTTCGTACTTTTTATGAAGATCCTGTAATATATATTAAAACGAATTAATATTATAGTCGAACTATTTTGTTGATGAAATATTTTTATTGGAATATATTGCACCAGTACATCGTTTCCTCTAGGGCAAAAACATTCTTCTTTTCCTTGTCTTTCTATATTCCATCTTTCCCTCTCATATGATTGATAGCACTGCTTTAAATATTCTAGGATAAAATGAGAATGGGAAGAAAAAAATGTCAAATATTAAACTCCGTCGCTGACGCATAAATTCCAGGGAGGAATTTCCTCAGTGATGTTATAATTTTTCACATGACATTTTAGGGAATCTAAATATATAGCCAGAAGATTCAGATATATTTTTAAACAAAATACTTCTATCATTATTTTTATAAACGTAAGGTCGAATTTATATATAATATTAATATACATTTTATGTAAAAGAATTATAATATTATGGAGCATGTTAAAGAAAAATAAGTTTACTGACTCAATCACAAGATATTAAATTGGATAGACTTTTATTGTAAAGAAAATATTACCATGTTAGTGATAAACGATAATTATAATATATATCACTTTGTTAAATGAGATAAAACGTTAGTAACTATTAAATGGTTTGATTGTATCTCCCAATATTTTTTCAGGTTGTTGGTTGTATTAAATATTTTAAACTGTGCAATTTATTTTTAATGTCTTTCAAACAACAGACATTAATTAAAATACATGTTTAAACTTATCCAAACTAGCAAACCATGTTGTTATTATTATATTCTAATGAACCGTCGACACATAGATAAATTTACATCAGAAATCATAATAATTCAACTTTTTTTTTAATTGCGTCAAGTTTTATTATCCATAATATCTATCCACATATTTAAAATACTAAGGCGTGAATGATGATGTAGTAATTATAGAGGAACTGTACCCAAATTTGTGTGGAGGAAGAGGAGAAACCAGTTTATGAAATGCCAATCTTGGCACGGTGGTATAAGCATTATCTCGCTGGTCAACGATACGGATGAATCACGAGATAATATATCACTATGATTAAGGGACTAACTTAAAAAAATTAATCAACTAATCATAAACTATCTGGTCCATTAATCATTCATGCATCAACTTTACTATAGCAATTTTTCAAACTGTCGTCTCAATATAATATAAATTTAAATAAGAAACAAACTGCTTCAGTGACCTCATGGTCTAAGACGTCACTATCGAAATATACTAGATTGCTGATGACGAGAAAATCTTATTTCTCATTTCAGATAGGTGTGTTGAGGGTGTTTTTTCCTAAAGGGTTTTCCACTCTCCCTCCATGCAAATGAAAGTACATTTACTCTAAATTCAACCTTCCTCCTCCATTACACTCAAAGGTAATTAGTGCATATGCGTATAGTGCTAACGGGTGGTAAGACGTGGCGTTAAAATAAAATAATAAGAAATTCAGTTTTTTTAGTGCCACGTCTTACTACCCATTAGGGTTCTACACCTATGTACTAACTACACTAGTGAGTTAGGGATTAGGAAGGTTAAGTTTTAAGTAAATAGGCCCCAATTTGCGTGGAGGTAGAGGGGAAAACCATTTAAAGAAAAACGCCCGTAGTGGACCCGATCAGGATCGAGCCTCAACTCCCCGTCTTTGGCAGTCTAGTCCAACACGATAGTACGTTAGACAACGCGGCCACTGAAGCGTGTCCAGAGCAATTCATTTAAGTAGAATAAATAGCCCATTATTATTAAAATTTTAATAACAAATTTATAATTCTCCCCTTTGACTAATTTTGAAATTTAGAATTTTCATACACATCTAAGTTTTTTAAGCTTTCATTAAATAATATTTAATATAACTAGTCAATATCTTTAGAAATCGCTATCTATTTTAATTTACTTTTTTCTCAGTAAAAGATAATCATTATATGTTACACATTCCTTAGGGAACTTATTTTTGGCACGGTTATACCCCCTTGCTTCAAGTTATACACTAACACTTCAATAAATAATATTATTTAAATGAAAGTTTGATCCAAACAAACAAGGAAAAAATATATTATTTTTATTACAGCAAATAAAGATAATTTTATGAGTGAAAAAGTTTGCGGTTCCGGAAAAAAAGGAAACTTAAAGAACTAACGGAAGATTATAATATTATCTTTTACGTACACTCCGACGTAAACCAAACAATCAGATACCATCAAAACTCATGACATTGATATCCATACTCAGTCTGGACAGAGTGGTGTAAAGTAACCTCCACTACCTACCAACTCGATGCATTGAAATGACATAAAAATAGAAGTCACAATCTATCGTAAACAACGCATTTATTGGCGATATCGGAAGTTCGAGTTTTCTGTGTTGCACTGAGGTATTATAGTTTGTTGGTTATTTTTGTGTGCGAGGGAGAAAGTTGGCGGCGATTTTAGCTTTCGAGAGGATAAGGGAGGGAAGAGGGGGGCTAAAGGGCGGGACATTACAACGACCATGAACGAGGGTTACCCACAACGTGCATGATTTACGAGAGGGCTCCATTGTACCATGTAAATATCTATGTATTTTGGTTTAAACACAGGAATTTAGTTCCGATGTCGTTATACAACCAAATCTCGATCCATCCCCCACCCCCATTTTTTTTGTGGTACTTTGCTATTAGGAATATGTCCCCCAAAAAATATAACATTGTTTTTTTTTAAATATAAAATACATTACCACTGCTAATAGCTAAACGGATTTACTGTACATACACACTACCATCATTGGTCTAATGGATGACATTTGGGAAATATTTATTGTTGTGTAAAACCGAAGTGGTCAGCTCACTCTGGAAGAGAATTTAGTTTTAAAATGTTTCTATCCATGATACATACACTCGGATATAGTTGTATTCTTTGAGAGAAACAGATCTATGGTTTAATAAGCGTATGATGAACCAGATCTAGTTTAGTTTGGAATCAAAGTACATAATTTATTCTAGTAAATTATGGAGGGATTAGTTGTAATTAAAAGCTCTTTTATCCTCGTATTTAGGTAATAAATTCAAATGAAGGAAAGAAAACCATATCTACGATTTGTATTAAGTTTGATCTTGTTGCTTTTCAAAATTATATTTGATTTGCATCAAGCAGTCAATGATGAATATTCGATTATGAATGTATATAATATATTATGATAGTTACACACATTTGTACATCATATATTTAATAAATGGTACAGGGATGAGTAAGACTATATTTAAATAAAATGTACTTACATTTCCTTGAAGTTTAAGTGATAAACCATTTAAGTTAAGCATTTTGAGTACATCTGAACGGGAATCGAGCCCCAATCTCCCCCTCATCAGCAATCCATTCTAAACCAAGGGCCACCAATTTATTTTAGTAAGTTACTAAAACAACTCTAAAATTTTAAATCGTTCCCCAAGCTAAATACTTGAACTAAAAATTTCACTCATTATGTAAATACATTAAAAAATAAATATAATAAGTACATTCCTTAAAACCTGCAGAAATAAACCATTTTGAAACGACCATAAATTAATCAGAAACAATTTACATAGGATAGTGACGGAAAAGTTCCCGCGCACGCGCATCGGGGATTGCGTGAAGGGCTCCCACTTGACCTCGCTCTGCGATACTGTAAGGTGATTTACTGTGGCGTAACAAATATTTACGTGCCAACTACCAGTGACTTGCGATCGGTGGTTTAAAGATCCTTGACTAAAGTTTGGTAGACATGATACCACTTCTTGTAAAATAACTTGCAAGCTGAAGAGGGCGTTGTGTGAACACCAAAGATTATACAAGATCTTCCTTGTGGGGAATAGAACGTGGCCTATATCAGCCATATGTACTGTACAAATTTGATTTGTAAATACTGATAACCTTGTCTGCTAGACAGAAAATTTGAAAACATACGGAGTAGATATTAATTAAACAACTACGTATATATAATAAGTGTGTATTTTATTTTATATATAAATGTATATTATATCATATATAAAATTATATACACACATATATACATATAAATACACACACACACACATATATATATATATATATATATAGTAGTAGTAGTATAAATATTTGGACAAATTTGTATTAACTGTGATTATTCAGTCTATACTCAAGATGTTGTATGTAATCGTATATGCAGTGTGAACATTCTTGAAATAAAATTTGTAGTGCAATCGACGAGATCAAAGTATTGTACAAGAAGTCGTGTCATGTGTACCTAGCTTTGTATCAGGTGTAGTCAACCTTTATTTGTCCTCGTAAGCCCAAATATAATTTTTCCTCAACTTTGTACCCCCAAGCTCCTTGGTACATAATGCAAGTTATATAATATATTCTATCATCTTCATTTATGATTGAGGCTGGGAGAGAAAAAAATGGCGCTGCCAACTAGCATGACCCTCATGACCCTACATCCACGACATTTGTCCTATGTCCAAAATCTGCCCCTGACCATTTATTGTTTTTTTTTTCTCACAGCGTCTTACTACCTGTTCAAGTTATACGTATATATATTAATTACTCTAACAGGGTTAGTATGAGAAAGAAAATATTTAAGGGGTTTCTACCCTCATTTGCTTGAAAGGAGAGAGGGAAACGAATTAGGGACCAAACTGGGATTCGAATTCTGATCTCCCTGTAATAAACAGGATAGTCTAACAAAAGAGTGACACCTTAGACCTTTCGTCCATTTTTCAGTGTTGATCATGAAATAATATGAATATATTTATTAAATTTTACGTAGTAATCCATAAGATATTTCACAAACCCCGGGCTTAGACCACGCGACTATGGAATTGGGTAGATACAGACGTAAAAATAGTAAGTTAATAGATAATACAAAGGAAAAAATAAATACTTTCATATGGATATGACCCGCAAACTTAATGATTGTTTCATACATAAATATTCATTTTTGGAGTTGTTTAAAAAAAATCATAACAGATGAACCTTAATTTGTTTGTATTTATAAAGTTAAAGCGTCCTTAATAATGTGTGTTTTAATAAGATTGTAAAAAAGTGGGTTTTAATTGTAAAAATAGGTTAGGCTAGTTAAGATAATTTTAATATATTTTTTATATGTTTAATTATTTAAAATTACATTAAAATATCAAGTAGTCTGACTTTATAAATACAAACAAATTAAGGTTCCTCAGTTATGATTTTGTTTTAAAGGGATGTATTCCTTTAAGGGTTGGATACTGATTTTTTAACAATTTAAATTATTTTATAATGGCTCTATGACTTTAACAATGTTAACGTTTTATGGAAACACCAACACAAAAAAAGTTTTTTTAGAATCGTGTTCATCCACATTTCAGGGTATCTTTTCCTGGGGGTGGAGCCGAAACGGTTTGATGTTAACTAATTTGCTCAAATTTGATGTTTGGATCTTATATACCATAGCTCAAGCACATTTTTTATTATTATTTTGATTCTTGCACTTAAATTAAAGGTACGGTAGCTTAGTGATGAATTATGTTTAAAAATTAGAAATTTCTCGAAAATTTCCTTAATCATTTTATATAAATGGATATTTTTGACATGGCAAATAATGTGAATTTGTTTTTCGGGGATAAATTCCTTTAAGAGTTGGATTCTGATTTTTTAATAATTGAATTTATTTTAAAATGGTTATATGACTTTGTTCAAAGTGTATTAATATGGAATGTCATGCATTAAAAATATCACTATTTACTCGTTTATTAAAGATAAATTGATTTAAAGGTAGTTTACAGATGACAAATTTTAGAAATTTTTTATCTAAAAATTTTAACCTATTTTTCTTACATCTAAATCATATAATCTATAGTTTTTTTAGTCAAATAATTCAAGGGTATATTACTGAAGATTGAATTTTGAAAACATTTTGAATACTTAATATTATGATAAAAATAAAATTTTAATTTAAAATTTAGACAAATAATTCAAGAGGGACATTTACAAAAATGTTAAAATAAGAAAGATTATGATAAAAATAGAAAAAATAAGTCTAAAAAATGAATAATAACTAAACAACCTGAATGTCCGTAATGAATTTCAAAGTTTTAATAGATGATGATAATGCAACAATTCTACGGTCAATTCATTGCATTTTACCACCTGTAGAGTGATAGCGTACAGTACATTCACACATACAACTGCACCGGAATACTTACTTTTTAGACATCAAAATGAAGTTCAATTTTATAAAAATAATGTATATATATATATATGAAGCTATATGTTCTCCCTTTAAGTAAGTACAATTTCTTTTTATCAATCTTTCAAAATAAATCCAAGGATTTGAACAGTTTTATGGAAACGCATTGGAAAAAAGGTACTGATACCAGAGAAACTACTCCGAAGTGAACTGTAAGGGGTATAGAATCGCAACGCAGGCTCATAATAACTTATTTTTCTCTTTAAAATATATACGATTGTTAAAGGATATAACAAAAATAATTGTTTCATTGGTGGCAGTTTGTGGTATGCTTTGTTATATTATTATGGGACGCTTTCTTTTTTGTATGTTTAGATAAGGCAGACAGATATATAATTGTTTATCTATTGTGTCTTTATGTTGAAAATTCTTATATAATTACATATAAAACAAAGGAATATACTTACATGTCACATTTGACATCGTGTTAAGCGCCAGATATTTTGGCATTTTTAAAACATTGTTTACTTAATTTTAGGGAATGTATATTTTGCCTCGTAATAGACGAAATTAATTTGAGTGACACAAATAAGAGCTAAAAATAAAGTTCCTAATTTATAATATAAATATTATAAAAGATTAACAACATAATAGTTTGAATATAAAAGGTATATTAAATATAAACTGTATTTACTCTAAGTAATTACAAACTATTTTATTTATACAAATATTCCATGTAACAATACAATAATTAAGTAAAGCTATTAGAAATATTTAATAAAATATAATAAGTAAAGAAGTTTGGAGATAATAATAATGATACTTAGGACTGCGTCTTACTACCCGTTCGGCTTATAAGCTTAAGTACTAATTACTTTAATGGGTTACGAATTGGGAGAGTTGAATGTAGAGGAAGTTAACCCACATTTGCGTGGAGGGAGAGTGTAAAACAATTTCGGAAAAACCACTCCAGTTCACCCGAGCGAGATTTGAACCTTGATCTCCCCATCCTCGATAGTCTAACTCACCACGAAACTTGCGCGTTAGCTAACTACGCCACCGGTGTGGGTTTGGAGGTTATAAAAGATGATTAACGCTGTAATTAATCTTTCTTTCACTCAACGTAATGTTTTAAAGTAATTTACATTTTTGTATTCCATTATTTTTAAAAATTTCCAATGCTAAAATGGCCGTATTGATTTAAATATTTCTGTCCTACTGTGGGTGTGGATATTTTCTAATTAAAGGGCTATTTTATTTATTTAATTTTTAGCACTGCGTCTTAATACCTGTTCAGATTATACGAATGTGTACTAATTACGCTAGTGAGTTTATATTAGTAAGATGGAAATTAGAGGAAGTGTACCCAAATTTGCATTGAGTGAGAATGGAAACCCATTTTGTAAAAACAACCATCAGCACACCTTAACGGGATTCGAGCCCTGATCTCTCTGTCGTCGGCATTTTAGTCAACACAAGAGTGATGCTTTAGACCATGCAGGCACCGACGCTGTTAGAAGGCTATTAATCCTCTATTGTAAAATTAACGTTTAGTAATATTACATAATACAAATTTACAGTTACACATATTTTATAAAAGAAACTAACAATTAACTTTAAATGTTTTTGGATATACTTTATATTAGGAGTGCATAATAAAATAATCCATAAATAAAAAAAACTTGGAAAGGTGACCTGGTGGTCTAGGAGTAAGGTGTCAGACTTCTGTGCTGGCAGCCGGGGTTCAATCCTCGGTTCCGGCACAGATTTATCTGATTACCAAACCCTTCC